>JANAVB010035620.1:2447324-2714824 GCA_029216955.1 Iris pallida
CTATACTCACTGGCACCCCGTGCAATCGGACTATCTGTTGCACGTACATCTCGGCCAACCTCTCTGTCGACAAACCCACTTTGAAAGGCAAAAAGTGGGCCGATTTGGTCAATCGATCAACAATGACCCAAATCGCATCCTTCCCTCCTGGAGAGCACGGAAGCCCGGATACAAAGTCCATAGTGATATGCTCCCACTTCCACTCAGGAATGGGGAGTGGCTGGAGCAATCCACCGGGTCTCTGCCTCCCGGCCTTCACCTGCTGGCACACTAAACATCTCGACACGAACTGAGCCACCTCACGTTTCATGCCATATCACCAAATATGTTGTCTCAAGTCTCTATACATCTTGTTGGCTCCTGGATACATAGAGTACTGAGAACGGTGCGCCTCCTGAAGAACCTTCTTCCGAAGTCCTCCGCTCGACACACACAATCTGGTACCATGCCTCAACGACCCATCCCCTGCTAAAGAGAACTCATCCAACAGTCCTATCTGGACCTGCTCCCTGATGACCCTCAGAGCCTCATCCTCAAACTGAGCTGCCCTGACTCTGTCCATCAGCTCCGACTGCACCTGCAGACCCCACATCTGCGCCTCGAACCCAGGAACTATCACCTCTATGCCCAAGCTCTCCAGATCTGCCAGAAGGTGACGATCCATCGTCAAACACATAGCCACGGAATACCTGCTCAAAGCATCCGTGACCACGTTGGCCTTCCCCGGATGGTACTGCAAGGATATATCAAAATCCTTCATCAGCTCTAACCATCGCCTCTGCCTCATATTCAGCTCCTTCTGGGTAAACACGTACTTCAAGCTCTTGTGATCTGTATAGATCTCAACTCGCTCTCCGTACAGATAGTATTTCCACAGCTTCAAAGCAAAGATGACCGCTGCCAGCTCCAGATCGTGGGTAGGGTAATTCCTCTCATGAGGACGTAACTGCCTAGATGCATAGGCAATTACCTTCCCGTGCTGCTGAAGCACACAACCCAAACCCCGTTCTGAAGCATCACTGTAGATCGTATAACCACCAGATCCAGATGGCAGCATCAAGATAGGAGCTGTAGTCAACCTCGCCTTCAGCTCCTCAAAGGCGGCCTGGCACTCATCGGACCAAACAAACTCCTCGTCCTTCCTAGTAAGGTGGGTCATCGGCTGGGCAATCCTGGAAAAGTCCTGCACGAACCTCCGGTAGTACCCTGCCAGACCCAGAAAACTCCGAACCTCTGCTACTAAGCTCGGCGTCGACCAGGACTCCACTGCAAAAATCTTCTTCGAATCCACTGAAATCCCCTCGCCAGAGACAACATGGCCTAGGAACTTCACGCGATCCAAGAGGAACTCGCACTTGGACAGCTTCCCATACAGCTGCTTCCTCCTGAGAGTGTCCACCACAATCCTCAGGTGCTCCTCGTGCTCCTCTGGTGTCTTCGAGTAGATGAGAATGTCATCAATGAAAACCACCACGAACTTGTCAAGGTACTGGTGAAATACCTTGTTCATCAAGTTCATGAATACCGTCGGGGCATTGGTCAACCCAAACGGCATGACGGTATACTCATACTGGCCATAGCAGGTCCGAAAGGCAGTCTTCGGAATGTCATCCCGCTTCACCTTCAGCTGATGGTACCCGGTACGCAAGTCAATCTTCGAGAACACCCTCGTGCCGCTCAACTGGTCGAACAAGTCATCAATCCTCGGCAGAGGATACTTGTTCTTGATGGTAAGGTTGTTGAGCGCCCTGTAATCAATACACAGACGTACCGTACCATCCTTCTTGGGGACAAAAAGAACTGGCGCGCCCCAAGGTGAAAAACTAGATCGAATAAAGCCCTTGTCCTCCAGCTCGTCGACCTGCCTCTTCAGCTCCGCTAACTCACTGTTGTTGATTCTATAGACGTGCTGGGAGATAGGCTCAGCACCCGGCACTAGATCTATAGAAAACTCAACATCACGATCTGGCGGCATCCCGGGCAGCTCCTCGGGAAAGACATCCAAGAACTCAGCAATGAGTGGATGTGGCAACGCCGGCCCCGCTAACAACGCTCCGCAGAATCCATCTCCCTGCTCCACTGTACCCCTGGTGAACTCATACTCCGGCTCTCCCGGCGGCCTAAATAGAATCCTGCCCCTCTGCAGTCGATGCTAGCGTGGTGCATGCTCAACCAATCCATACCGAGTACCACATCGTAACTCGGAAGTGCATTACGAGCAGACACGCACTCAGCTCCCGGCCTTTCAAAGAAACTCTTTGCCCCTTGCAAACATTATTAACTAGGATGATGCCATTTTCAGTCATAATCTTGCAAGTCCTACCCAGATATTCAGTAATAATATTGTGCCTAAGAGCAAAATAAACAGACACAAAACTGTGCGTAGCACCAAAATCAAATAAGGCCAAATCTGGAAAAGAATCGAGCAGAATAGAACCTGCGACAACATCCGCAATAGGCTCCATCTCCTCGGCTGTAAGAGCAAAGGCTCTACCCTGACCACCCCTCTGCTGGCGGTGCTGAACAAACTGCTGCTGCTGAGTCGGAAGCGGACCTCGCTGCTGAACTACCGGCACACTAGCTGGTGCCCTCTGAACGGGTGCCCTCTGAGCAGCTCCAGTAATACGGAGGTTCTTGGGACACTCCCGCATCTGATGCCCAGCGGCACCGTAAAAGAGACACAGCCCCAGTCTCCTCCTACAGAACTCGAAGAGATGACCGGGCTTCTTGTAAAAGTGGCACGGTGGATCATCCTGCCTCGGACGCTGCTGACTCCTCTGGACAGACGCTCTGGCCTGCCCCTGCTGCTGGTGATGCTGGAACGACTGATGCTGAAGGTGAAGGCGCTTAGCAGGCCCTGTGCTGCTAGTGGCCCCTGAAAACAAATCTCGATCCCTCTTCGGCTTCAAGCCCAACTCCCTCTCCACCTTCCGAGCCTCTGCGTAGACCTCCGTATATGTCGTATTGAAGGAAGGGATCAGGATCTTGATATCCCATGCCAACCCCTCCCGGAAGCGCTCCGCCCGGATCACCGGGTCACTCACCATGTACTCGACGTATCGGCTCAGCCGGCTGACCTCCGCCGCATACTCCTCTACGGTCATACTGCCCTGCTGCAGGTTCTGGAACTGCCGTACCAGGCCAATCTTGTCCGTAGGGGAAAAGAACTTCTCTCTGAACAGGGCCCGAAACTCAGCCCAAGTATGGCCCTCTCCTGCAAGAGCCGGCTCATTCCGGAACCATGTCCGGGCAATATCTAACAACTGCAACCCAACCGCCTCGACCCTCAGGTCGGCTGCCAGGTGGCAGGCCCCCATCTGGCGCTCGATATCCTCGAGCCAGTCATCAGCATAAATAATGCCCTCTGTCCCCTTGAAATCCCTCGGACCAAGCTTCTTGAAAGCCTGGATATCCCCGATCTTCGGCTGCTGCTACTGCTGAACCTCCCTCTGTGGAGCCCCACGCTCCACTGCCGCCATAGCCAATCTGTGTGCATCCTCCATGCCCTGGCGCATGGCCTCTGTCTGCCTCAACTGAGCCTCGTGCTGGGCCCACTGGGACTCAAGCACCTGGTGAAAGAACGCTAGCATCTGCCCCATGTCTGTGGGCAGAGAAGGTAATAGAGGAATAGCTTCCATCATCACCGGAGGAGTCCCCTGCTGAGGAGAAAGAATACCCTCGGCAGCTCCCGCTGTAGCCCCTGGCACTACGGGAAGAGCACCCGCAATAGCCCCAGGGACGGTCATCGAGGTAGCTGGAGGAGTACCTCCGAGAGCCCCAACAGAAGTCCCATCAGCCGGGGAAGTGACCGGAGCCTGTCCGCCAGAGGTGGCAGACCTCTCCGTCTCCCCGTGCTCCTCGCCAAGAGAATGAGTCATCAATATCCTGGAGACAAATTGGGAAGAAGATATCAATATGGCACATGAAGGCAATATCAAAGGAGGACAGCTAGAATGCAGTAAATCAATATCAAAGACGGTAAGCAAGATAAGCAAGGAAAGATCCTACTGTGATTGAGCACTCTTAGCCTACTACTTCCTATGGGTAACACAGGCTCGTAGTCAACACTCTAAGACGAGTGCCGCCACGACATCGCACTAATCGCGACTTCAAGACCTGCGTGGGCCACCACTAAAATGTGTCACGACCCGCACCCGCTAAAAGGGTACGTGACGCGACAACGCCCAGCCCTGACCGGAAAAACGGCATAGAACGCTGTAGATTTTCTAGTCTGACAACAGTTTATATATATAACAAAACATGTCGAGAATAAGGTTAACTCCGAACGGAGGACAAGCAATGAATATATATAAGTACTCAATCACAACTCTAAGACGATAAGTAAAGACTGAAAGATAAAGACAACAAGACGATAAAATATAACCTGTCAAGTCCAGATACAAATAATATACAAGTCCAGTCTCTAATACAGTCCAAATATAATACAGTCTCAAAAGTAACTGGAAACTAAGTCCAATACAAAGACCTACTCTAACTAAACAAGAGGTATGGTCTCGTCAGGCGGAGCTACGCCCTGCGGGACCAAGTCTAGGCCCACTACGTCGTCCGGACCGTAGTAGGTACTGCAATCTCCCTCGTCGATATCTGTAATATTTTATCAACAGTCCAATCAGGATGGAACGAGTACATATATCTCATAACAGATCTCAAGATAGAATAAAAACTATAAGACTGTAAATAGAGCATATACAATGAATCATGGAGTGTACATGTATGTATCATGGCATGGTAAGCTGTAAAGCTAGAGCTAGAACAAGAAAATAGAACGGGATCATGGCATGTACACAAATCAAGGTAAGCTATATATCCATTGTGTGTGAGTAATAGTTTCAACTTGTGATCGACTTGGGTACCTGTCAAGAATCGGCCTGGCAAGTCATAAGTGCGGTATATGACTCACACTGTTCGGAAATACGGGATGGATCTGATCACAGGCCTACGCTACTACTCCCCCTACCCCAACTGGTAGAATGGATCCAAACAGGACACGTCACTGCACGGGATTCTAATGAGAAGGTAGCTAGCCTTCTCTAGAATCAGTAACCATATATTGAGCAAGAGCTACAAGGGTGCTTGCACAATACATCCCAACCTAAGAAGGAGAAAACATCTCTCGTCGGGATCCAAGAATACCAATCCGTGAGAACCATGTGTCGGGAATAAGCATATCAACACTAAGTACATGAATCATAACAGTTATCATAAATTGGAAATAAGTATCAGAGAATGTACTCGCCTGTAAGATGATAAAATATGTCGACTGGATCAACTGCAGTGTCTCGAGGACCTATAGAGAACAAAACGTATCAATACTAAGTTTAGGAAGTAAAGTTAAATCAAATTAAATCCTATTTAGTCATTCTAGGTCAAGACATGTCTAGTCGGGTCAATCTTGGTCATGGGAGAACATTAGAAGTCAATCCGAATCAAACTAGGTCAAAAACTGGCTTACCGTTGACTTTTGGTCAACGGGTCAACCCTAGTCAACTCTAGGTCAACCCTAGGTTACTGGTGACTAATAGTTGACTTTTAGTCAACTGCCCAAGTTAAATGGAATTCGGAACTAAATTGGGTAAAGTGTTGACCCATAGTTGACTTTTAGTCCAAAAAGTCAACCGTGGTCAACCGGGTCCAAGACTAGGTTTAGACAGCTAATTCTACTCATTACCAACCTATACAACCCATATCCAAGTCCATCTTGGACTTGGAAACTCAAATCTTGGCCATGGGCCAATTCCCTATTTTACCCTTTTTAAGGGTAAAATTCTACCTTCGGCGATTATCTAGATAGCCTACCCACGCTTAATATTTTGACCCGTGCTCCCTAGGGTAGTAGGGTACTATCCTATAGGTTCGTTATCTACCAAAATACCTAGATAAAGTGGACGTCTAGTCCACCTTACGGTCCGTTGCAGATATTTTGAATATTTCAAGATACGCGCTAACACGGCGCGATACCGGTGCCCTACGACCCTGATTTCCACTCGGGAGCTTACCTGCAAAATCTAAATCACGTAACCTAGGCCTATGTCAAGTTTCATCGCGATCCGATGCTCCGGGCTCAATTTCGCCCTCTAACTCGACTTCTACTAAAAACCCCTCTTTTTACTCTCATTCTCAATCTCCTCTTTAGATCTCAATTCTAGTTCTTTTTCTTCTTAACTTCTCTAATCTTCTTCTTCTAATCTTCTTCTTCTCATTTCCTTCTCAACTTCCTATTCTAACTTTTCTTTCCTAACTTCTAATTCTTTCCTTTTTCTCCTTCCCTCTTCTCTCTAATTCCTAAACCTTCTTCTTTCTAACTTCTAAACTCTAATTCTTCTATCTAACCATCTAATTATCTATCTATACATATATATATATATATATATATATATATATATATATATATATATATATATATATATATATATATCTACCTACATATATACATTCATATAGGTACTAGGGGGGTTAATTGGGGTGTACAGGGGGGTGTATGGGGGGGAAAGGAGCTGCTAAGGCAGCTCCTGCTGCTGTTGCTACTGCTGCATCTGCAGCTACTGCAGCTGCTGCTGCCTGCTGCTACTGCAGCTCCTGCAGCTGCTGCTGCTCTCCCTTTCTTCTCCTTCTCTATCCCCTCCTACTTCACTCCTTCCTCTACTCTCTATATATATATATATCAATACATATATATACCTATCTATCTCTATATCTCTATATCCATTTATCTATATATATATATATATATATATCCATATATCTAATCCTCTAACCTCCCATATATATATATATATATATATATATATATATATATATATATATATATATATATATATATATATATATATATATATATATATACACACACACATCTCTACATATATATACACACACACACACATATATATATATAAACACATACACATATATATATATATATATATACATACACACACATATATATATAAACACATACACACACACACAACACTCATGACAACTCCACCACTACCACTCTCTACACACACACACCACCACCACCTCTCATTCTCTCATTCCCACCACTCTCTACACACACACACACAAATACATATTATATATTCATACATATATATATATATATATATATATATATATATATATATATACCATTCAATATAAAATCCCTAATTATTCCTAAACTAGATTTTCTAGGGAATACCTATAAATTGAGAGCAAAGTGTAGAGGAAGGTTCCCTCTACATTTATTGTGAAGAACATAAATGAAATGGAGTAATTAATGAAGGATTAAATGAGCTTACCTAAGCTTTTCTTGTAGGGAAGAACTTGGGAGAAGGAATGAAAATGAGAGAGAGAGAGAGAGCTTAGACTTAATGAAGAAGAAAAAGGGGGGGGGAGACTTTCATGGCCGGCCACTTGTTTGGGGGTTTATTGGGTTGGGATCCAATAAGCCCCCAACCCATTAAGCCTAGTTTGGGTTTGGTTCGGTTCAAATCTAAATACCAATTAAGCCTCTAAAATGACTAATTAAGTTATGGAAATTAGGTTAATAATTTCTAGCCTAATTATGATGGTATATGGGCTAAGCCCAGCTAGTATGGGGGTCCCACTAGGGTCCAGGCTACCCGGGTCTCCAAATTGAGTCCGAATTGGATAAAATTCAAACCGACTCAAATAAATTCCTAAAAATCATATAAAATCAAATAAAATTCCTAAAATATTATAAAACTTGAAAATGACAAAAATACCCCTAATTTGAAAACTGGAGGTGACAAATAAGATCCTACTTAAAACAACCACATGTCATAATACAGTCTAAAATATCATAAGGAAAGCCTTCAATGCAATTTCTACATGATTTGGGTCAATCTAAGTCAAAGTCAACCTTGGATCAATTTTGGTCAACCAGACTAGTCAAACTAGGTCAAAGTTAGGTCAACTAGCCTATAAGTCAAATTTTAGGTCACTACTAGTCTTAGTCTTGATTTTGGGTGTTGAGTTGGTGTTATCTTAGGTTTCCAAGGGAGCACAATCCTAACACCAATGAAATTCAAATAACCCTACTTTAACACACAATACCCTATGTCTAATACCCACACCTTAGACTAACATATACCAAACTCTAGGCTAGGTATTTCTTAGTAAGTTTTTCTAGTTAAAATAGGGTAATCTCAATTCCTATATCCTTACCACTCAACCCAATGTATCCACATGCTTGGACACAGGTACATAGACCAAGGCCTTGCTACTGCACTACAGTTTTCCTATAATTTCAGCACTGCTGCTATGCAGCATGCCATTGTGGCTGTTGCAAGCCTCACTGCTTGCCTACTACAGTTAACCTACACCCAATCCTTCATCACAAAACACACATACATATATACATCTTAATACCAATTTATACTCTAACTACAACAACTAATCCTTAGTAATATCTAAACTGGACTGGACATTACTAATTCCTAACTAACAATCAACTAACTTGGCATTAACTGAAACAGTCCTAAATCATGATCAACCTATCAATCCACATATCAGTTATAGGAAATTACTTATTCTCTTGATACTCTATCTTGATACCTATCCGAGTACCCTATGCCAACCCAAATTCGAACACAGCCTTCACTACTATACAAACTAGTAGATATCTCCTAGACATGGTTATATAGGATCTACAGGCTCTATTTTATACAGAAATCACTTTGAAAAATACTGGAACAGAATAAAGAAGAAAACTGAAACGGGAAATCTGGAACTTAAACTCGATACTCAACCAAAGCCTAACATGACCTAAAACATTCGAAAATCTAATAATAATCAAAACCAAAGGTTGGTAACGTGTCACGTGTATGAACATGAAGTTCAGGTGCAGTTGTGTCCAAGGAATAGGACACGAAGTGTCCAGGATACGCGAGTATCAAAACTGGAACCCAGTCCTCGTGCACGCGTGTCACGTGACCTAGGGCTCGACACAGAACAAACTACGACACGTGGTCGCTCTAACATGTAGCCCACATATAGGGCTACAAGCCCACATGTCTGCACTGACCACATGACGCGTGTCCGAGTCGCACGACACGCGTATCGGACGCCAAAAACTGGCGCACGCGCGACAGTGCACAACCCGTGCCGTGTCGATTTCTTACTCGACTCTCCACGAAACCTAACCAAATTTGTTGGGCATTACGACAGTCATTGCCCCTACCCACAACCCAAAAATCACGTGTCGAATCGCCGTGTCCAGCGAGAACGGACACAGCAGCAGCAGGGCATCGAGACGTAGCCTCGTACTGTATGTCCAACCCGAATTTAGGACACGAGATGACACAAAAACCCTACATAAATAATATATTTGCAATCTACATCTAAAGGCCTACAGGATCATGTAATTAGTTAACCTAAACAATAATATTGAATTCTAAGTGGCAATTCGTCGAACACATTAAACCCTAATCTGATACGTGTCTGACACGCCTATCAAACAGACAAAAAACTTACCAAACTATATGGGTGGGTCGAGGGTACCTAGATGCATGCTACCATGAAGAAAAATCAGGAGAAACTATAGTATTTAGGTGTTTACCTATTGAGAGTTGAGATATCAATGAAACTGACTCCTCGAACAATAAGATGACCAGTTTCCACTGAGCAAACGCCTCCAACTCCTTGCTAGCAATACTCCAGCAAGTTCTCCTCCTTCCCACGATCACAACGCACTTTGTTTGAGGTAAAACGGAGGTCGGATGAGAAAGTTAGGATTTTGGAGAGCTGGAAACTAGGGTTTGTAAAAAGTGCGTCAAAACCAATACAATTGTTTATATAAGGAGGGGGGTTTCTTGTTTGGCCGGCCATACCAGTCCTTCTAGGGTTAGGGTTGGTTCATAGGCCCCTTTTCTCTATCTAAGTTGAGTTTAAGCCCACTAACAGAAAGGCTAGAAAGACCAATTAATTAAATAGCCCAAAAATGGTCAAATGGCCTTCTAATTTGAACCAAAGCCTAAAATAAATTTCTAATTAGCTAAATGATCCTCATATGTCATGGTTAGCCTCTAATATGGATTTTCTAAGGTTAAACCAAATGCTAGATCAAACACAAGTCAATAGTATCTAGAAAATCACAAAATGACTAAAATGACTACAATATCCTTATTTCAAAAAGTGGGTGCTACAATGCTCCTCTAAATTGTTAACATGTTTAATATACAGAACTTTTGGTTTTGATCGACAATATTGCGTAGATCTGAGTTTCTAGATATGATTTTCGAGTATTTTGTGGTATTGATCTATCAAATATTTTAATTTGTGAAAACTAATACTTCCATGTTGTTGGAAATTCAATTTTATACAATTTTGACTTTTAAAAACCCAAATTTCGATTTAAAATAAAGTTTTTATGGCCGAAACAAGTTTTGGCTAAAATCTGAATTTTGTTGCTGTTTGGAAACCGGTATACCGACGGTATGCCAATTTTTGCACCAGAAACTTTCTGTCTTTAGGCCAGAATACCGCCGGTATGCCGCCATATACCGCCGATATGTCGTTTTAGGCTGTTTTTGTCCGTTATTGCCCGTTTTTGATATTTTTTCGATCGTAATGGACTCTTAACATGATTAGATGACCTTGTATAGTTATAAAATGTTTGCACACCCTATATACACTTGACACTAATATATTTTTATGAATTATTTTATGTCATGAACTTATCTTTATTAATTTCTTCCCAAATGCCATGATATGTTTTCCTATTGATTTTTTTTACATGCCATGATATTTATTGCCGTGTCCTTTCCAATTTTATGTCAAGTACATTTATTGTCTTGCTGTACATTAATTGATAGTAGCCTATCATGGCGTACTTATGATTTTTGTATATGTCCAGATTCTTGATAGTGGCTCGTAGTAGCGCACTCATGACTTGATTTTCTTATTGATTTCTAGACCCAAGATATGAGTACATGTTCTTTCTTGACACCATGGATATAGCTTGTTGAATGTTAATCTATTGCATCTTGGCACTGGACAATCGAGTGTGAGTATTGTTCTGTGTATCACGTGATTTTAGTACGGGAATGTTCGTAAGTGATAACTTACGATTTACTCGTACATAGCACACGTCATCTTAGAAAATTCTTGAATGTCTACGACTTGAGAATTTGACATGAATATGATAAGGTAAATGACTAGTAAATTTAAGTAGATCATTGTAGGAGAAAATTCGTACTACCAACCCCGAGCTCCAAGGGCCCCATGAGACATGGCTCAACCCTGCTAGACAAGGGCTCCATGACCTACCAAGTTTGCGCGTATTGATACACGATCGAGTCACATGTCGTGCCGGATTGCGGCACAGTCAGTTATATATTTTCTTTTACAAGTATATGATATGGTTGTTCATGTTACAAGTCAAGACACATTTATCTGCCAGCAGTCTTGTTGGACAATAGATGTACTACTCGTACCCCTGGACATCCGGGTATCTGTAGTCAGGTAGTTGCAAAAATCCTCAACTTGCATACTAGTAATTAGGATTGTGATAACCCTAGCTAGTTAATGATAGCAACCCGTAGGTAATGATTGGCCGTACACTTTTGGTTGCACGTTACTTTATATACTTTTATGTCGATGAGTGGCCAGAGGCTAAGTTCTGCTAGGAAAAAGATCTGCAACCCTGGTCCTTGTTTGGTTTAAGGGTTGTGGCTCCGATTTCTAATAGTTCCTAAGTCCCTTGTTGCTCATTGGCTTATTGTTCTCTATTGCTATATGGTTTAATATTTTCATTCAGTCATTTATATTCTCGAGATACGTGCATTGGTACCGCACTAGTCTTGACCCATATTTATTTATTTCTGTCACTATGTTGTTGTATTGTTGTTGGGCTTTGTCGTTCACCTCGAGCCTTCCTTATGGTACTTGCTATTTGGGGTCTGACCCCACTGGTTTTGCATGGACAGGTTCCATAGTTGATCATGAGGATCTACCGTCTTCTCCTCCGGATGGTTCGCACTCAGAGGACCGATATGGATTAGCGAGTGGGTTACCTTTATTTCCCACTTTATCTTGTACTTTTATTTTGTGGTGTATTAGCCAAGGACATATGTTAGTCCTTGTTTCTGGATTTTGTTCCCTCCGTCTTAGTACGGTGTGAATGTATATTCTGGACAGCTGCTAGTTGTACATTTACGTACCTTTTGTATAGTCAGTTGATATATCCTTTATTATGTCAACTCTCATGATTATGTATGTACTTGTGTTTGGGACGCCTTACCCATCTCATATATGATTTAATCTTTATTGCTTCTTATGTTGATTGGATTGAGATAGGATTTGTTCGATCATAGGAGTCGTCAGTGGCATGCTAGAGTCCACCCACTTGTCTTCTAGACAGCTTTGACCGTATCTTGGGGTATTGGAGTACTCTGATATACGTAGCTGGCTTTATTTCTCCCCCGATCTCCAGTATTCTGGTTCTGGGGCTTGACAGGGTTTTTGGTGGCCCATGCAGGTCTGTCTTCAGACTTGTGGGGGATTCATCTTGTTAGAATCTCAATCCTATATTTGTCTTCTTTTGATCTCCTCTTGCTGATCGCATCATCTCATTTTTCTTGAGCTGTGAACATGCTTGATATGTCTTTGCTCTATTCATGTCCCTTTTGATATCACGTGTCCATATCATTCAGGGACACCCAACCTTCTTATCTATTTCTTTCGAGGATTTTATTGCTCCGTCTTCTTCCTTGGTTCAGGCAGTATGTCAGCATCAGATCCCGCCTCCACAGAGTCAGGTGCCAGTACCATCTCAGCATCTGGTGGCAGCTCAGTTCATTTCACTCCAGTCAGTTCAGCTAATAAAGTCAGCCTGATCCCATGTTCAACACCTCCTTCCGACGCAGTCTCAGCAGATTTAATGTCAGCATCCGACACAGTTTGCCCAGGTCCAGTAAGTCAGATAAAATTAGCAGCATGTATGAGCAGCAGTCCTGATGCATAGATAGAGAGAGTTTGTTATCATTGACCAGATGTTGGCTGAGCGCAGCCAGATTGTTTGTCAGCTTTTGAGGTGTTCCTTCAGTCATTCTTATTCTTGGGTTCCGTTGACGGCCTTGCATTCTATTCATACCCGAAATACGATGGTCGACTTGACATATTCGGCGAGTGAACGCGAGTTTCTCGTACCACTCATCTGCCTCTGTATCTCGTGATACACAATATCTATCATGTATCTCGACTACGTAGGTGCATCCTGGATTAGAGTCATATCTTCGACTGAGTCGTTGGTACCGACTTACTTCGAAACTTAACCCTTGTCCACTTTGTGAATCAGCTTAGGCAAGTGAGAACGAATCCCTACTCAACTGACTCAGGAGTATATTATTCCATTTGCCTAAG
This sequence comes from Iris pallida, assembly GCA_029216955.1. Lineage (NCBI taxonomy): Eukaryota > Viridiplantae > Streptophyta > Magnoliopsida > Asparagales > Iridaceae > Iris > Iris pallida. Next base: position 2,460,714 of record JANAVB010035620.1, read on the forward strand.
TCATAGGTGTCTCCCACTCGAATGCTTGATAAAGCATGCACGATCCCGTCATTTTGTCCCGACAATCGAATTAGCCTAAGTCATAGGCGTTACCTGCATGAATGCTTGATAAAGCAATACACGGTCCGTTGTCTAAGGCTCGGCATAGCCTTCGCACATCCCGTGAGTTAAGTCGTCTTGCACGGCTTATGGCTTAAGTCTAGGTACCCAAGAACTTGGTTGTTCAAGTCGAACGCGTGCACGGCACGTTTCCTCGATTCGTAGCTCGGCGTAGCCTTTGCTCATCGAGTCGTTGCCCGAATAAGTTAGACAAGAGTTGTGCTGGGCTATCGAAGCCATTTCTAGTACTGTCCCGCTCTATCTGCGGTTGTCAAGTCGCGTAGTCCCTCGAGAACTAGGCTCGTTGTATAAAGCATATGACTTGAGCGATAACATCGCCTAGAGAACCAGGTCTGTCTAAGGTACGAGCCACGGTCGATTTAGTGAAAAATATGCCACGGACAAAGAAAGTCCATACGACTGGTTGTCGTCGAGATCGGTCCCGCTACTTGGGAGTCTCGATAAGCCTCGTTCACGCGAGATCGGTCCCGCTACTTGGGAGTCTCCCTAAGTCTCGCTAAGTCTCGATAAGTCCCGCACACGAGACCGGTCCCGCTACTTGGGAGTCTCGATAGGAAGTTGGAAAAGCATGGTCATGTTAAGGAAGGACTTGGTAGATCGAGTTGAGTATGCATGGTCATTGGACAAAGTCTCTTTGAGTGATCGTCGGGGCGCCGGGATCATGTCGGCCCAGGAGGAGCGAGGCAGCTCAAGGTAGGATGCTGGATAACCGCATGGGAGATACTTGGCACTTCCGGGGCTAGCTACCCATGGAGGGACGAGCCGATATCTCCAAGCCGAGTCCAAGATAGCTTGACATTGCTAGTGACCACTCATATAGATGGGTCGGCAGAATAGCGGCAAAATCGCGTGTATGTCTTTGGATTGAGTCTAGAACTTGAATACAGGACCAGATGGTAACACCATGTCTGGGCCTAAGATTGGGCTGCAGCATAGGCACCGTGCTTGACACGATACTTGACGTCAGAATGTTCATGGAATCGACACTATGATTCACAAGTCTTGTCTAAATTGGTTCATGAGTCGAACAGGAAGGCCGCAAGGCGGTAGCATGGATAAGTCTTGATAAGTTGTGAGGCACGGCCTCAATCTTGATGCACGAACAAGTCTAAGCAAGGTCTAGAGGCACGACCTGCACGAGTCGTTCCCTTGACGTCGTTGGCACGAGAATGGTCTTGAGGCACTTGAGTTTAAGTAAAGGTCGTGGCACGGCCGAGTTCGCATAAGTTGCTCCTCGGCAAAGCACTGTCCCGAATATGTTGAAGTCACGAATAGAGTATGGCACGACCCTGCCGTTTCGAGTCAAAGTTCGGTCAAGTATATAAGCGATGAGGCACTGCCTCGATCGAAATACACGTTGGCATTATAGCACGACCACGTCGTGGCACGTCGGTTTGGTCAGGCGTCGTTATCTTAAAACTGATCCTAAGACAAGACTAGCAAGATAATCAAAAAAGAATTTAAGCTGCACAAAGTAAATGAATGTGACGGTTATGTATGGGTGGGCGAGGAGCTCACTCCACCAGTACAGTTGAGTACTGACACCCACACAGCTTTCATGTGCAAGCACAGGTAGAAGCTCGTGGCGCGGAGCTTGCTTGGATGCATCGAGGCATGGAGTCCCTTGGCGAGTCTAAGCGTACGGCCGCGCGAACTCAAGACTTATACGGGACATAATGTATGGATATCGCCTTCCGAAGCTTCCGCTGGCTCAAGCATTGTATCGAGAGATGAGAGAGAGCAGAGTGAATTATAATGAGAGAAAAGTGAGCACGAGAGACTTGTAATCATGGCCTTGCGCCTATTGTAATCTGATTGTTCAATATCAATAAAGAACTCTTTTAAATAACTTGTGTTTGCCTTTAAATTTCTGCTGCATGTTTCAATATTTCTGCTTGGGACTTCTGTACGACGATCTCATCGCAGCCGCTGAAATCGGCCGTTATGAAACTGCCTTGTACGAGCAAAATCTAGGCTTGTACGGCATCACATCTTAGCGAGGACGATCGCTCCTACGATAGCGGAGCGTGACACAACCACATAATCTTCTGTACTCACTGCCATTTACGCGGTCACCTATCGAAGCACTGCCTCCATCTCCACCCGGAGCTAAGGAAGAAACCAGGGAAGACAGACCCCAACCCCAAAGGGAATCAGAACCAAAAATCTGAGCAACCTCCCCTGCTTCCTCTTCTGAATTTCCATACCAGATTCAACTCCAGTGAAGGCAAATCCAGCAGAGACAACTCAGCAAAAAAGCAGTGGTCCCCTACCACCCACCCAATCTTTCCCTATCCAACCAATTTAGCGCCCTCGTGTCAGAAGCCATCGGCTCCCCCCAGGTGTTGGCCTGCCAAGTTGACTTCGACCTGGCACACGGATCGGTCTCCGAGGAACTCGATGCCCCTCTCCCTGAGAATACAAAAGAGTCCTCCCTAGCACCATAGAGTGTCATGACCTGCAGTCTACGCTAGGCAACCCCACCGTTGACGCTCTAGCCATCTTAGGGCCAGAACAGGCCCTTAGAGGTCTTCAGGTCCTCGCAACAGGATTCTCTCTCCAAGCGGAAGGGGACCAGATTGCCATCTCTGACGACTCCCTCCTTATCCCGTCGGAGAATCCCGACCTCGATTCAGCAGAAGAAACGGCCGCACCACCCGAACGCCCTGAGGACTCCCTCGGCACATCCCCTAAGAAGACGGAGATCTCACCCATCATCAACAGAAAAGTAGAAAAAAAAAGGATCGCTAAATCCTCGACAATGCAAACCAGGTCCGTCGCGAAGCGGTCCAACCAACCCCTCCCAAAGCTCCATTAATGTTGAACATCCTCTCCTGGAATGTCCGCAGCCTGGAAAACAAACCTACGATGAGAAGAATCACCAGCCTCAAGAAAACCTACAAGATCGACATCCTGATCATCCTCGAACCCAAAATTCTACATAAGAGGCTCAAATCCATTCAACTGCAGCTTGACTTTCACTTGGCCATTGCCGGCAGGCACGACATTTGGATTCTCTATTCCAAAGTCGTCAAAATCGGTGTCATCAAATATTCTAGAAAGGCTCTATCTTGCTGGATGGAATACCCTTTGATCCCCAATCGCGCCATCCTTTCTGCGGTTCACGGCAATTATGACATTGCGGAACGTAGAAACCTATGAAACGACCTCCTGGACACCAACCACCACAACCGTAACCTCCCATGGCTTTGCATCGGAGACTTTAATGCCATCACTTACAGAGAAGAGAAGATTAGAGGCCGCCCTCCCCCTCTCTCCGCCATGCAAGACTACAACAACTTCATCTTCAACTCCCACCTCACCTCCCTTCCGTTCACCGGCAATACATTCACCTGGTGCAACATGTAAGAAGGCGACCGTCTGCAATTCTTCCGCCTCGATAGGGCTTTAACGAACGTCCACTGGCAAGATATGGGGACAACCTCCATGCTTTCTCACCTCAATGCTACCGAATCCGACCACGCCCCTCTGCTAGTTAATACTACTAGCGCCTCCAACCACGCCAGAAAAAAGCTTCCGCTTCCTGGACTTTTGGAGCGAGCACCCCCAATTCTTAGGAGTCATATCAGAAGCGTGGAACAGTACGGACTCTATAGATCCCCTAGTCGTATGGCTAATAAGCTCTAAGCCACGAGGAGAGCCCTGCCAGTTTGGAGTAAGCAAGCTTATGGCGATATCTTCCAAGCCATTCGCGAGGCGGAGTACGACGTGACTCGTGCTGAAGCGAGATACATGACTAACTGTTCGCCAGATACCAGTGTCGCGACCCGCACCCTAGGTAGGGGCACAAATGCGAAACAATGCCCAGCCTACTCCGTAAAAACGGCGTAAAATGTTGTAGGTCTGCTAGCTAACAAACAGTATATAATAACCTGTCATCTCCATACGGAGGAATATAATATGAAATACTGATAAACTAAATCACAATCTAGAAGGAAGAATCATGGCACAAAAACTAGATAGATAAAAACGACATGTGTAATATCCAGCTCAACAACGAGAGAGAGACACAAAGTAATATAGTTACACAATCCCAAATATAATATCATAAGCATAAGTAGCAAGTTGGAGACAAGGTCCAGTCCAAAAATCTACTCTAACTAAACTAAGCTAGAGGCTCGTCGGGCGGAGCTAGGCCCTGCTGAACCAAGGTCTCCAAGTCTAAGCCCACTACATCAACCGGACCGTATTAGGTACAAAAATCCTCCTCACCGTCATCTGTAATATTTTGTCAACATATCCAGTCAGGATGGAACGAGTACAATCAACTAACAACAGTTCACAAGATATGACAAAAGCTATAAGATTGTAAATAGAGAGTATACAAGAATCATGGAATCTACATGTGAGTATCATGGCAAGGTAAGCTGTAAATCTAGAGCTAGAACAAGGCAAGTAAAACTGATCATGGCATGTACAAGAATCAAGAATCATCTATCCAGGTGTGTGAGTACTAGCTACAATATATGGCCGGCTTGGGACATTGCACAATAGTAACAGGCCTGGCTAACCATACGTGGGGTGTATGATCAACACTCACAATCAATCAATGCACAATGGGTGCACAATAGGCTTTGACCACATATCTACACTAATACTCCCCGCCCTCGACTGGTAGAGTGGATCCAAGCAAGACACGTTACGATACGGGATTCTGCGAGAAGGGAGCAAGTCTCCTCGAGAATCAGTGTCCATATACTGCATAAGAACTACAAGGGAGCTAGTACAAGATATACCAAGATAACGAGGAATAACATCTCATGTCGGGATTCATAAATACCAATCCGTGTGACCAATGTGTCGAGAACAAGCATATCTACACTAATCATATGAATTATAACAATTATCATAAATTAGAAAAGTTATCAGAGAATGTACTCACCTGTGATATGATGGATAAGTCGACTGAGTCCAAGAATAGTGCCTCGAGGACCTATAGATGGAATGTTGTATCAATATAATGGTTTGGAAGTAAAATTAAGTCATACTGAGTCAAACTAGGTCAAGACACGTCAAACTAGGTAAAACTAAATCAAACTTGATTGTACAGGGTCAATCTAAGTCGTATTAGGCCTAACAAAGTCAAACTAGGTCAATACAAGTCAAACAAAATTAAACTAGGTCGATTTAAGTCAACGGTTGACTTACAGTTGACTTTTGGTCAACTGGTCAACTATGGTTAACCCTAGGTCAACTCTAGGTCAAACTTGACTAACGTTGACTAACAGTAGACTTTGGGTCAACTGGTCAAGTTTGGTCAAGTTCTAGTCAATTTTAGGCTACGGTTGACTTTTGGTCAAAAATAGTCAACCGTGGTCAACCAAGGTAAAAACTAGTCCAAGTTCACTATTCCTAACCATTACCAACCATAATATCCTAATTTTAGCTGTATCTTGAGGTATTAAACCCATATATTATGAAATGGATATTATCCTAACTTATCTCGTTTATCCTTTCCACTCTAAAACTAAGGCCAAGTAGCTTTTCCTTAGGAGTTTCACTCCCGGCTTAGGATACTCTATGGTATCATGAGATACCATCCTCCTAACCTCAATCGAATTCTCGATTCTAACTTAGGAGTCTACCCAAAAACTCCATTTCATATATCTAAGTCTCATCTCATTCTAAGATACGTTTCGACACTAGTATTCTAAATTCACCCTTCCACTCACTATCCAACTATTCCCCACTTCTCTCTATAGCTAAACTCTAACCCACAAATTCTAACTCACTCTAGTCTCACTCCACATACCCACTCATAGGCCATTTTAGAGGGGGTATATATGGTTATATATAGGAGTATATATGTAGGAATATATAGGTATATATTAGTATATATATAGGGGGTTTTGGGGGTTTAAAGGGGGCTAAAGGGGGGCTGTTAGCTGCTACTACTGCTGCTATTAGCTGCTATTGCTGCAGCTATTGCATACTGCTGCTGCTACTATACGTACTGTTTGGGGGGGGGCAGCAACCCCTAATCCCCCCCAAGCTGTGTTGCTTCCCCTCTTTCTCTCCCTCTCTAACTCCTCTCTTATAACTCTTCCTCTCTACTTCCCTCTCTAATTCTCTCCTCTATCTCACTCTATATATATATCACACACACACACACATACATATCTATATACATATATAGACACACATACACACATACATATCTACATATATATATAGACACTCACACATGGATATATATATATATATATATATATATATATATATATATGGACACACACACACACATGGATACATGGACACAAACACACTTCCTAGTTCTCCTAGGAGTCTCCCATAGGCCTCTAACCTTGACACAAAGGGACACAACCATGGGTAAGTCCTATGGGCTCCAAAACCAATTAAAAATCATAGGAGAAAGATTTAGAGGATTGTTAATTACCTATTAGGAGTGATTCCTAACGAAACTCTCTCCGACACGAAGATTCTCGTAGAAAGGACACTTCCACCATGCACTTTTCTCCCAAACTTTGGCAGCACCCTCCCTTGATGGTGTAGAGAGGATCTACGGAAGAAATTTGGGAAAAAAAGAAAAGATTTGGAGATAAAATCTCAAGTTTTAGGTCTAGGTTTTGGGGAAGAACAAAAAGGGGGAAGAAATTTGAGAGTGGAGAAGAAGTGAATGGAGAAGGAGGGTCTCCCCATAGTGGCCGGCCATATAGGGGCTTGGGGCATTTGGCAAATGTCCAAAATGTCCTCTAAGCCTCCTTTAGGCCAAAATTTGACTTAAGCAATTTACGGGGTTGGAAAGGCCAAGTTAAAATCTACAAATTGACCGATTAAGTCATCGAAGAATTGTTTAAAAGTACCAGACTAATTTATGGACTTTTATGGGCCATATCTAACTTAAGTTTGGGTCCCGATCAGAGTCTAAGCTATCCGGGTCCCCGATACAAGTCGGAATGAGCTGAAATTCGAACCCGACTCTAAAATTCTTCAAATAACAATATAATTAAATAAAAATTTCTAAAATTCCCAAAAATGCAAAAATGACCATTTTACCCCTATTTATGAAAAGTGAGAGTGACAAGTCTACCCACCTTAAAAAAAATTCGTCCTCGAAATTGAATGAGAAACTATCACAGCAATATGAATAGAACAAGGAAAGAAAAAAATTTACCTCAAGGCTCGAAGAGATATAAAAATCGCTCCCGCATGTCGTCCTCTCTCTTCCAGGTAGACTCACATGGAGAGTGGTGCCTCCATGCAACACGAACCAAGGGAATGACCTGGTTCCGGAACACCTTCTCTTTTCGGTCCAAGATCTCAACCGGCTTCTCTGGATAGCTGAGAGTCGGTCCCACTTCGATCTCAGAGTGGTCCAAAACATGACTGGGATCTGCCACGTACCGTCTCAGCTGCGACACATGGAACACGTTGTGCACTCCCTCTAGTGCGGGCGATAACTCCAGTAGGTAAGCCACTGCACCGACTTTGTCCAAGATACGGAAGGGTCCGATGTATCATGGACTAAGCTTCCCGCCACTACCAAAACGAATCGTGCCACATGTCGAAGAAATCTGCAGAAACACAAGATCACCAACCTAGAACAAAACACAAGACTTAAGGCTTGATCTAAAACAATCACAATCAGACTCAAATACTACAAAAATCTAAACTATACCTCAAACTCCAACGGCCTCCGGTGGCTATCAGCCCAATACCGTTGCCTGTCATGCGCCACCCAAAGTCTATCTCTGATAATCCTGAACTTCTCTGTAGCATCCACTACCATCTCAGGGCCAAGCAAAACCCTCTCGCCGATATTATCCCAAGACAAGGGAGTACGGCACCTCCGTCCGTATAGAGCCTCGAAAGGTGACAACTCTATACTGGCTTGGTATCTGTTGTTGTAAGCAAACTCTACCAAGTAAAGGTGGTCCTCCCAAGATCCCCCGAAGTCCGAGATATAGGTACGAAGCATATCCTCGAGGGTCTGAATCGTCCTCTCCGACTGTCCGTCTGTCTGGGGGTGGTATGCGGTACTGAACTTGAGCGATGTGCCCAAGCTAAGCTGCAAACTCCTCCAGAAGTGGGAAATGAATCGGCTGTCCCAATCCGAGACTATGCTCACTTGAACCCCGTGCAATCGGACTATCTGCCGTACGTACATCTCGGCCAGCCTCTCCGTAGACAAACAAACCTTGAAAGGCAAAAAGTAGGCCGATTTGGTCAATCGATCAATAATGATCCAAATCGTATCCTTTCCTCCTGGAGAACGCGGAAGTCCAAACACAAAGTCCATAGTGATATGCTCCCACTTCCACTCAGGAATGGGTAGTGGCTGGAGCAATCCACCTAGTCTCTGCCTCCCGACTTTTACCTGCTGGCACACCAAGCATCTAGAAACGAACTGAGCCACCTCACGTTTCATGCCATACCACCAAACATGTTGTCTCAAGTCTCTGTACATCTTGTTGGCACTAGGATGCATAGAGTACTGAGAACGATGCACCTCCTGAAGAACCTCCTCCCGAAGTCCTCCGTTCGGCACGCACAATCTGGTACCATGCCTCAACGACCCATCTTCCGCTATAGAGAACTCATCCAACAGTCCTGCCCGGACCTGCTCCCTGATGACCCTCAGAGCCTCATCCTCAAACTGAGCTGCTCTGACTATGTCCATCAGCTCTGACTGCACCTGAAGACCCTACTTCTGTTCCTCAAACCCAAAAACTATCACCTCTATGCCCAAACTCTCCAGATCTGCCAGAAGGTGACGATCCATCGTCAAACACATAGCCACTGGATACCTGCTCAAAGCATCCACAACCATGTTGGCCTTCCCCGGATGGTACTGTAAGGATATATCAAAATTCTTCATCAGCTCTAACCATCGCCTATGCCTCATATTCAGCTCCTTCTGGGTAAACACGTACTTCAAGCTCTTGGGGTCAGTAAAAATCTCCACACGCTCTCCATACAAATATTGTTTCCACAGCTTCAAGGCAAATATAACTGCTGCCAACTCCAAATCATGAGTCGGGTAGTTCTTCTTATGTGGCCATAACTGTCACGCCCCAGAACCAGAATACTGGAGAGCGGGGGCAGACATAGCCAGCTACGTATAAGAAATGAAATCCATCTCGCTATACGGTCACGGCTGTCTAGATACATGAGGGTTCACTACAAGCCAACAGTCTTCTATGGTCATGAACAAGCCTAGTGTCTCAATCACAAGCAAGTAAGTGAAGTCACAAGATGTATGATCATTAAATATACAATAATAAGGCGTCCCAAATATTACATATTCAGCTGATCATGAAGCTAGTCGTTACAAAATGTTAGGACTAGCAAGAGTTTAGTCATACATGATCAACCCTAGGATCTGTCAATCATGTTACAGCCGGTAGACAGACAGTAAGTAAATGCAATCGAGCTAAACAGGTGCTCGTCGGCGAAACGCCTCAAAAGAATATTTTTACACTAGAGTGGGAGAGCCAAGAATAACCCACTCGTTGCCCTGGTTACGTCTGGTGTTCACCATCGGACTGGAAAAGCGGTAGATCCTCTGGAGTTGCTCCGAAGTCCAGCCATACAAAACCAGCTGGGTCAGATCCCAGAAAGAGCAAGTGCCACACAGGAAGCTTCACTTAGGAACTAGAACCAGCAATCAGCACAAGAGTATAAATAAAGTAAGAATTGGAAATAAAAAAATACATCAGGATGATATACGACGAGATAACCATGGAACTATTCAGATAGCCAGATTACAACCCGTAAACCAAACAAGGACCGGGATTGTAACCCTTCGTCTGAACAGAACTTATAATTCTCACCATTTATCGATAAAATAAATACAGGCATTCTGCTCATGCAGTAATCTGGAACAGAATCAGGACAAGGCTAGACTGGTTAGACTCCATCCAATCATTTCACGGCCAAGCAAGAATTACGGCTTGATACTTTAACTAACTAGGGTTATTACAGACCTAGTTACTAGCAAGATGCAGTGAGATTACTTCACAGCCACAAGCCCTGCAGAACATCCAGGTTACCCGGATTGAAAGATTAGAGTTGAGTTCAGGTGGGTACATCGTCCAGGAAACGAATGTACCCTTAGGTAGCTTGAAGGGTGCAACACATGACAGTGTGCTGGAAATGTGCCCTACTCGACGGCAGGCTACAGATCCCAAGGCGTGCCCAGGTAACGGGATTGTCTGTAGCTGGGAGATCTCTTTATGACTAGTGTATTAATCTAGTTATTAGCCTTAGTCTATTTTAATAGGTACTCCTGACCGTGGTACTCAGGAGTCCCCTCCTAGATATGATGCAAGACAGGACTGGATTAATTATACAAGCACAATCACCCACGGTTGCCAGGTTATTTATACAGGTCATGTCATGTCAGGTAGCCGTCGCAACAGCTTATCAAGATATATCTTGTCAGGTTATCATGTCCAGTGTTCTAGTCAAGAGTACGCCACGACGGGCCACTATCAGGTCATGTCATATTCACTTGCCACACCATACCATGTACAATTGTCAATTCAATCATGTCAATCAAATCGTGATTTATCAAGTTCAGGACAAAAGGCGTAAGGATATAAAATTGACATAAAAATATACCATAGGAGTACCAAGGCATGGGCAAAAATAATAATAAAATAACAATACAGAGCTATAGGAGAGTCATGCGGTTCAGAAATATGCGGCCAGGAATAATCTCATGCGGCTGGGAGGAGAACTGTCCATGCGGCTGAATAGGGTCAGGTGCATGCGGCTGATAAAGGAGAGCCTATGCGGCTAAGGATATCAGTCCTCATGCGGCCAGCGGGATAAGAGAGCGCATGCGACCATGCGGCTGATATGAATTGGATCCATGCGACAAAGAGAAAGACAAGCTCATGCGGCAGGAGAAGAACAGTCCATGCGGCTACGGAAAGAGGAAAGCGCATGCGGCTGAGGCAACAATCCATGCGGCAGGGACATGAGCGGAGCCATGCGCTTATGCGGTTAGCGGGGTCATGTGCCTATGCGGCTACAAGTGGACCAAGTTCATGCGCCTCGGGAAGAAGTTCTCATGCGGCTGGGTCCAGTAAAGTCTCATGCGGCCAGCGGGGAGATAGGGCGCATGAGACTAAGTCAGAGCATTCATGCGACCGGAAGAAGTGGGGTCCTCATGCGGCTAAGGGAGGGCGCATGCGGCTCAGGGTAGCGTCTCATGCGGCGAAGAAGTGCAGAGTATTATGCGGCTGGGAATGAGCAAGTTATGCGGCTAGATGAATTTGACCCTCATGCGGCTCAAGTACTTCCAGCCATGCGGCTGAAATGGAACACTTGCCACATGAAATATTCATGCGGTCAAGTCAAACACAGTTCATCTTCTCCAAAATGCCGAGAAGAAGAACACCATGAGAGCCAAGTTCTCAAGCTCCATAACTCCATCATCCGAAGCCAAAATCCGAACTTTCATAGGTCAAAATGGGGTAGAACAAAAGCCTCTACAACATGTAACCATCAAAACTCGAAAATAACAAGATTAAGTAGATCAAAACCCAAGAAATCCAAAAATAAAAGGACTTAGATCTACAAGAATGTAGCCATGGAAAGTAAAAATGCCAAGTACTAAAGTGAGTTAAAATACTGTAAGGAAGAGAATGAAGCAACAAAATTTAAGTTCCTCCATGAAGCAAGTTACACTTGCCGAGACCTCTCTCTCCTCTCTCTGGTAGGTGAAGAAGTAAATGGAAGAAGAAGAGGTTAATGAAGAGAGAGAAAGAAGAATAGGTAATAAATACTAATGGTGGTGGTAGGTAGGGGGTTCACCCTTGGGCCATGATAAACCAAAGAAAACCGAGCCAAGCCGAACCAACCCAAGAAATAACCAAGCCAAGATGCAAGCTAAGCAAGAAATCATGCAATACAGAATAAAATATGTACACATATTCCAAAAATACGTAATACGGACAACAGGTATTACAGTAACTGCTTAGATGTATAAGCAATTACCTTCCTATGCTGCTGAAGAACGCAACCCAGACCCTTCCCCGAAGCATCACTGTAGATCGTGAATCCTCCGAACCCAGATGGCAACGTCAAAATAGGAGCCGACGTCAACCTCTTCTTCAGCTCCTCGAAAGCAGCCTGATACTCATCAGTCCAGACGAACTCCAGGTCCTTCCTGGTGAGTCTAGTCATCGGCTCTGCTATTCGAGAGAAGTCCTGCACGAACTTCCTATAGTTACCCGTCGAATCCAGAAAGCTCCGAATCTCGGCAACTGAACTGGGTGTCGACCAAGACTCCACCGCCGCAATGTTCTTCTGATCTACTGAAATCCTATCACCAGATATAACATGGCCCAGGAACTCCACTCGGTTCAAAAAGAACTCGTACTTCGACAACTTCCCATACAGCTGCTCCCTCCTCAGGGTCTCCAGCACAACCTGCAGATGCTCCTCGTGCTCCTCAGGTGTCTTCGAATAGATGAGAATGTCATCATTGAAGACCACCACGAACTTGTCAAGGTATGGATGGAATACCTTATTCATCAAGTTCATGAATACCACCGGGGCATTAGTCAACCCAAATGGCATGACGGTAAACTAATACTGGCTATAACGGGTACAAAAAGCAGTCTTTGGAATGTCATCCCCTTTACCTTCGGCTGATGGTACCTAGATCGCAAGTCTATCTTCGAGAACACCCTCGCGCCGATCAACTGATCAAACAAGTCATCAATCCTGGGCAAAGGATACCTGTTCTTGATAGTGAGGTTATTGAGCGCTCGGTGGTCGATACACATCCGTATCGTACCGTCCTTCTTCGAGAAAAATAGGACTGGCACACCCCAAGGCGAAAAACTGGATCTGATAAAGCCCTTGTCCTGCAGCTCGTCGACTTGCTTCTTCCGTTCCGCCAAATTGCTGTTGTTGATTCGATAGACATGATGAGAAATAGGCTCAGTATCCGGTATCAAGTCTATCGAGAACTTAATATCTCTGTCCGACGGCATACCCGACAATTCCTCGGAGAAGACATCCAAGAACTCTGCAATAAATGGATGCGACAACTCCTGTCCCGCCAACAAGGCTCCATAGAATCCATCTCCTAGCTCCGCTGCTCCTCTGATAAACTAAAACTCTGGCTCTTCTGCGGACAAAACAACACTCTGCCTGCTCTATAATCTATACTAGCATGGTGCCTGCTCAACCAGTCCTTACCGAGTACCACATCGTAGCTCGAAACTGGCATTACGAGCAAGCACGCGCTCAAATCTGTGCCTCCCAGAGTAACTCTCCACCTCTTATAAATATTATTAACCAGGATAATACCTCCCTCGGTCATAATCTTACAAGTCCTATCCAGATATTCAGCAATAATGTTGTGTCTAAGTGCAAAAAAAACTGACACAAAACTGTACGTAGCACCTGAATAAAACAATGCTAAGGCAGAAAAAGAATCAAGAAGAACCGAACCTGCCACAACATCTGCAACTGGCTCGATCTCCTCGGCTGCAAGAGCAAAAGCCCTGCCCTGAACACCCTGCTGCTGGTGGTGCTGTGCAAACTGCTGCTGCTGGGTCGGAAGTAGACCCCTCGGCTGTACTGCAGGTACTCTCGCTGGCGTCCTCTGAGCTGTACCAGTAACACGAGGGTTCACTGGACACTCTCTCAACTGATGGCCTGTGCCGCCGCAAAAGAGACACACTCCTAGCCTCTTCCGGTAAACCTTCCAACTGTAACCAGGCTTCTTGCAGAAGTTGCAAAAAGCCCCATGTTGTACCTACCTCTGTTGAGTGTGCTGCACCTGCTGAACCGGTACTCTGGCCTGAACCTGCGGCTAGTGATGCTGGAAAGAACGATGCTGAAGCTGAGGGCACTTAGCAGCCCCCGAGAAAAGATCACGATCCCTCTTGGGCTTCAAGTCCCACTCTCACTCTATCTTGCGGGCCTCCGCATAGATCTGGGTATAAGTCTCATAAAAGGAGGGAATGAGGATCTTGATATCCCAGATCAGCCCCTCTCTGAAACGGCTCTTCCTGATCTCTAGGTCACGAACCATGTACTCCGTATATCGGCTCAGACGGCCGAACTCTGCGGCGTACTCCTCCATAGATAAACTGCCCTGCTACAGATCCTGGAACTGCCTCACCAGGTCAATCTTGTCTGTAGGGGAGAAGAACTTTTTCTTAAAGAGAAGCTTGAACTCGGCCCAAGTATGGCCCTCCCCAGCAAGGGCTGGCTCGTTTCTGAACCAGGTGCGAGCAATGTCTAACAACTGCAAACCCACCGCCTCAACCTTCAGGTCGTCTGCGTGGCGGGAGGCCGTCATCTGTCGTTCGATATCCTCGAGCCAATCATCAGCATAGACCACACCCTCGGTCCCGTTAAAGTCACGGGGCCCTAGTTTCTTGAAGTCCTGAATATCTCCGTACCTCGGATGCGCCCCATAATGTGGAGCCCTATGCTCCACGGCTGCAAGGGCCAACTGATGGGCATCCTCCATATCCTGATGCATCACATCTGTCTGCCTTTGTTGAGCCTCAGCCTAGGCTCTCTGAGTCTCCAGCATCTGCTGAAAAAATACAAGCATCTGTCCCATGTCCATAGGCAGAGGAGGTAGAGGTGGAAGTACGTTTGCAACTGGCAGAGGAATCCGCTAGGCAGAAGGAGGAAGAGTGCCCATATCAACCACTGGTAATACGACCGAAATAGTCATAGCAACCCCAGGGTCAGCCCTCGAAACTGGAGGAGGAGCGCCCCCAAGAGCTGCTGTCGACACCCCGACTGCGACAGGAGTGTCTGGATCAGGTCCGCGAGTCATAGCAGACCTCTCCATGTCTGTGGACTCAGGATGCTGAAACCTGGTCTGCACCATCCTGAAGATAGAATAAAGGAAGGAAATCAATATGGCACATAAAATACTATATCAAGGAGGACAGTTAGAATGCAAAAATCAATATCAAAAAGGACAGTTAAAAGATTAGCAAGTGGAAGTTTTCCTATTTTGTGTTTGAGTAACTTAGCCTATAGCCTATCCTAGATACGTACCGCAGGCTCGTAACAGCACTCTAAGTCGAGCGCCACTACGACATCGCACTAATTACGAGTTAGGACCTGCATGGGCCTCCACTAAAAATATGTCACGACCCGCACCCTAGGTAGGGGGGACAAGTGAGAAACAACACCCAACCTACTCCGTAAAAATGGCGTAGAACGATGTAGGTCTGCTAGCTAACAAACAGTATATAATAACCTTTCATCTCCGCACAGAGGAATATAATATGAAATACTGATAAACTCAATCACAATCTAGAAGGAAGAATCATGGCACGAAAACTAGATAGATAAAAACCATAAGTGCAATATCCAGCTCAACAACGAGAGAGAGAGAGACACAAAGTAATATAGTTATACAATCCCAAATATAATATCATAAGCATAAGTAGCAAGCTGGAGACAAGGTCCAGTCCAAAAATCTACTCTAACTAAACTAAGCTAGAGGCTCATCGGGCGGAGCTAAGCCCTGCTGAACCAAGGTCTCCAAGTCTAAGCCCACTACGTCAACCGGACTGTAGTATGTACAGCAATCCTCCTCACCGTCATCTGTAATATTTTGTCAACATATCCGGTCAGGATGGAACGAGTACAATCAACTAACAACAGTTCACAAGATATGACAAAAGCTATAAGACTGTAAATAGAGAGTATATACAAGAATCATAGAATGTACATGTGAGTATCATGGCAAGGTAAGCTGTAAATCTAGAGCTAGAACAAGACAAGTAAAACTGATCATGGCATGTACAAGAATCAAGAATTATCTATATAAGTGTGTGAGTACTAGCTACAATATATGGCCGGCTTGGCACATTGTACAATAGTAACAGGCCTGGCTAACCATACGTGGGGTGTATGATCAACACTCATAATCAATCAATGTATAATGGGTGCACAATAGGCTTTGACCATATATCTACACTAATACTTCCCGCCTCCGACTGGTAGAGTAGATCCAAGCAAGACACGTTACGACACGGGATTCTGCGAGAAGGGAGCAAGTCTCCTCGAGAATCGGTGTCCATATATTGCACAAGAACTACAAGGGGGCTTGCACAAGATATACAAAGATAATGAGGAATAACATCTCATGTCGGGATCTATGAATACCAATCCGTGTGACCAATGTGTCGAGAACAAGCATATCTACACTAATCACATGAATTATAACAATTATCATAAATTAGAAAAGTTATCAGAGAATGTACTCGCCTATGATGTGATGGATAAGTCGACTGAGTCCAAGAACAGTGCCTCGAGGACCTATAGATGGAATACTGTATCAATATAATGGTTTGGAAGTAAAATTAAGTCATACTGAGTTAAACTAGGTCAAGATACGTCAAACTAGGTCAAACTAAATCAAACTAGATTATACAGGGTCAATCTAAGTCGTATTAGGCCTAACAAAGTCAAACTAGGTCAATACAAGTCAAACAAAATTAAATTAGGTCAATTTAAGTCAAGGTTGACTTACAGTTGACTTTTGGTCAACTGGTCAATCCTAGGTCAACTCTTGGTCAAACTTGACTAACGTTGACTAACAGTTGACTTTGGGTCAACTGGTCAAGTTTGGTCAAGTTCTAGTCAATTTTAGGCTACGGTTGACTTTTGGTCAAAAATAGTCAACCGTGGTCCACCAAGGTCAAAACTAGTCCAAGTCCACTATTCCTAACCATTACCAACCATAATATCCTAATTTTAGCTATATCTTAAGGTATTAAACACATATGTTGTGAAATGGATATTATCCCAACTTATCCCGTTTACCCTTTCCACTCTAACTGTCACGACCCGTACCCTAGAGTTAGGGCACGAGAACGTAATGACGCCCATCCTACGCCGTAGTGTCGGCGGTAGAACGCTGTCCTAGGTCACAACATCTAACAATATAAAGCTAAGCAGTTTATACTCCCCGAATGGGGGTGACATAGCAGATACAAATTCAATCACATCTAAGGTCGAGCATGATAAGGATAGATAAAACATGAAATCCAAAATAAATATAGGAGATAGAAGTCTAAGTGTCTAAGATACATGAACCCAGAAGTACATCTCAAAACTCAAATAAAGATACAGTAATCCACAAAGTAAATACAACTCCAGATAAAATGAAATAACTACCTAAACAACCTCTAATGTGTCTCCTCTAGGCTAGCAGGCACCTCCAGGCTATCTGTAAAATTTATCAACAGGTCCAGCTAGGACTGGAGCGAGCACATTATATCTCAACAGTTCATAGCAGGTTAAAAAATATAATCATGCAGTAAAGTAAGATACAGGTACCGAAAGAAATGTTGTATGTAAATAGAGAGAGCTGTAATAGAAATATCTACGATACATAGAGAACTAGCAGTGACTAGTGAGTCAGAGTACAATATGAACATGTAAATGGCCTGGGATGATTCAATGAAGGCACTACGGAATGATTCAATAAAGATACTACTGGTGTATTATTCACATGTCCACTTCTACTCCCCCGTACCCCCAATCAATAAACAAGGATCCATCCAGGTTATGTTATATGATTCCATGCACGGCCCACGAAGGGTGATACATAGATGTCCCATAAATGGGGAGTTTGGGGTTTACCCAACTGTGTAAGATTCAAGAGACTCTGTGATCATGAGGGTACATGTCACAAGTAATCAAGTGAACCAAGAAGCATAGTGATACGCCATGTAAGTGAAACGCACAGAACACGTAGTACCCGATGCTCCCTAAGGATAACATCTCAAGAAAGGATCCATATAGTACCAATCCGTGTGACCATCATGACAGTACAAGTAAAGTAATCTACTGCAGGAAATAATTCTAAGCAGGGTATGAAATGATCAGAGAATGTACTCGCCTCGATAACCTGAACAGCTGATAAGTATAGGAGGTTCCACTGAAGCCACGGAGTCCTATTTAAAGCAACACAGGTTACAAGGTGTTCAAGTTAAATAAATGAATCCCTACAGGCAATCTATATTATTCTAGGTTCTTCTAAGTCAAAACAACTCTAGGTCGACTCCGGTCAATAATCTAGTCAAACTAGGTCTAGTGTTGACTTATAGTTGACTTTGGGTCAACTGGTCAACTCTGGTCAAACAGGGTCAATTCTAGTCTAATATAAAGTGTACTTCGTTATTTGTACGTCGAAACTTACGACACGTAAATCGAGATAAAAGGATTATCGGTAAGGCTGATAATCTTATTATAGTGATCCACGTATCCAACTTGTCAATTTCAGCGATGTGAGATCACTGGAATTGGCTAGTCTTAGTTTCGTTGTACTAATCCCGAAATACGAACATTATATGAATTAATTATTAATTAATTATAAAAAGGTTAAACTCAGAGAAATTATCAACAAATATTGTCGGACGATGAAATGAACATTGCCAACGTGTCCAGAATGGTCAAATTAGCTAGGATAGCCTACCCAACGGTCTAATTTGGACACAAGGGCAAAAAGGTAATTTTGGGTCAAAACGGTGTCCGTGTCGGAGCCGTTTTGCACCGAAAAACGTGTAAAAAAATAAGTCTACAAAATATAACAAATTATATGTCCACGAAACCAGAATGTCGATACGAACCCAACGGTATCTCCAAAATTGGATTCCGTTGACCCGATCTCAATTTGGCCCGTTGACCAGAACTTGGAATTCCGGTTTGCACGGAAATGCGTGCCGGAGCCAAAGTTCTCAAAACTCAGCAAACTACCTGTCAACGAGTCCAGAATGATGATACGAACTCAACGGTATCTTCGGAATTGGATTCCGATGAGCCGATCTCAAAATGACCCGTTGACCCGGATATTGGTATCCGACTTGCACCGAAATGCGTGCCGGATCTAATGTCCACCAAAACCTAGCAAATTATATGTCAACGAGTCCAGAATGGCGATACGAACTCATCGGTATATCCGGAATTTGATTCCGATGAGCCGGCGTCAAAAAGTCCCGTTGACCCAGAATGTGGGACCCGCTTTGTACCGAAAAACGTGCCCGGGCCTACGTTCTCCAAATCTAACAAATTTTATATGAAAACATGCCAGAACGACGCCACAAGTCTAATGGTGGTGTCAGAAATGAAATCTGGAGTCCCGTGTTCAAAAATGGAATTTTACAATTTGGAAATTACGAATTTGGACGACCAACTTTGGCGTCGAATTCAACCAATCAAACAAGATCACAATGAAACAAAACTAGAGGGGTAGCAAGAGGGTTATACCAGCTTCGCACCGGAACTGGTAGCACGCCAAACGGAGCTGCGGTGGAGGAGATACAAGCTGACGAAGTTGGCCCCGCGAAACTGTCCAAATTTAATACAATTTAAACGGTCAACTTGGTGGCCGGTTTTGATGTATCAAACAATAAAATTAACGGACAAAAATTGACAGGGATGAAGGTGGATATACCGAGATTGCGACGGATGAAGAAATTGCCGATCCAACGGTCGGATCTCCGGGAAAACGCGTGCGAAGTCGCTGCGACGGAACGCCAAAAATGAACTCGATCCCGCGCGCGTCACGACGGAACGTCGTTCAAAACGTACGAATCGCCTCGACGGCGCGTCCCGGAGGACGGTGGCCATCAGAGGAAGACTCGCCGGAGTGGGGCGCACCCACGGCGAGCCACGGCAGCCCACGTGGCGGCGCAGCGGCGCACGACGACGGCCCGCGCGTGTGCGTGTGCTCGCCCCCGTGCATGCATGCGGCTGTGAACGTCGCGCGCTGGTGGCACACTGGCCGGGCGCTGGCCTGGTCGGCGATGGTCGACGAGGAGAGGAGATGGTGGTCGAGGGCTGCACGAAGTGGTAGAGCATGGCGGCGAGGGGAGTGCTCGGGATGGCTGTGGTGATGGAGGTGGCGGTTTGATGATGTGGGTGGCGGTTTGGTAATGAGAAGGAGGAGGAGGAGAGAAGAAGAGGAGGAGAATGTTCGGGGGTGGCGCCATGGCCGACGGCCAGGGGAGGAGAGGTTGACGAGGAAGGTCGGGCATGGCTTGCCATGGCATTGCTGCTGTATTGTTGTTGTAGTTGGTTTTGAAAAGAAAGAATAAGGAGGAGAGAAGAAGAATGGATAATAATTGATGAGAAGAGAGAGAATGGGAAAAAGTTGTCCCAACTTAAAGTTAGGGCCGGCCAACCTTGGCTGTAGGGTGTTGGGGAGAATTTGATGGGTAGGATTTAATTAAGGGAGATCTAAGGGCTAGGAATTTATTAGAGGAAAATGGCTAATTCCAATGGGAATTAATTAAATAGAAATCCCAAAAAATATAGAAAAATATGTAGGAGGGTACCCGATATTTTTTCAAGGGAAAAGAGGCTGAGGGTGGTGATGGAGGATAATATGGGGCTTGGACTGGGTTCGGTCAAACCGGGTTGGATGAAAATCGGACATGGCAAAATATTCGAATTAAAATAGGAGTTGATAATCATGGGCAAATAAGTAGCACATGGGGATTCCAATAAATGGGACACAAGTGGCGGACGGACAGTAGGCTCAATGTGGGCCATGTCCATAATTGGGGCGGACAGGTTTTGGTCGACTGGGGACCCACAAATCAAGTTGAAAGATGAATGTGACGCCGTGGAGTGAAATAAAATCGGGTCACGTGTCGGGAAAGTTGTGCGAATCAAATGGAGCACAAAATGACGTGTCTGAGTGGGACACGAAGGTCATGGGTGACAAGCGTCTCGAGTAGATCAAGCATGAGAAGTTGGTTTCAAGAAACTGACTGGTCTTCCACTCCCAAATTAAAAGTCATGGTAACGCGCTGAAAATGGTCAAGGAAAAAGTGGGAAAATAAATAATAATCAAATGGTCTAAATTGACCCGAAGTTCAGCGAAGCAGAAAGAGCACAAGGGAACAAGTTTGGGTGGGACACCATATACCGTCATGAAGGTAATCATGTCCACTCCAAAACTCGTGAAGAAGATTTCCAGAATTGAACATCCCTGATACTCCAAATATCAATGGCACGGGAAAGGCACACTTAAGGAAAATAACAGAATAAATTATTTAATGAAACTAAACAATCAGAAAATAAAATAGAATAAAATAAAAAAAATTAACCCAAAATTCAGGGTGCTCACACTAACACTAAGGCCAAGTAGCTTTTTATTAGGAGTTTCACTCCCGGCTTCCTAGGGTAGTAGGATACTAACCTATACTAACATTATCTCCCAAGTTCCCTAGGTAAGGTGGACATCCAGTCCATCTTACGGTCCATGTTGTTTAACTCACCCCTTACCTTGAGTATCTTAGGATACTCTATGGTATCATGAGATACCATCCTCCTAACCTCAATCGAATCCTCGATTCTAACTTAGGAGTCTACCCACAAATTCTATTTCACATATCTAAGTCCCATCTCATTCTAGGATACGTTTCGACACTAGTATTCTAAATTCACCCTTCTACTTACTATCCAACTATTCCCTACGTCAATCTATAGCTAAACTCTAACCCACAAATTCTAACTCACTCTAATCTCACTCCACATACCCACTCATAGGCCATTTAGGGGAGGGTATATATGGTTATATATAGGAGTATATATGTAGGTATATATAGTTATATATTGTTAAATATATATAGGGGGTTTTGGGGGTTTAAAGGGGGCTAAAGGGGGGCTGTTAGCTGCTACTGCTGCTGCTATTAGCTGCTATTGCTGCTGCTATAGCATGCTGCTGCTGCTGCTGCTGCTGCTATACCTGCTATTTGGGGGGGGGCAGCCCCTAATCCCCCCCCCCCCAAGCTGCTGTTGCTTCCCCTCTTTCTATCCCTCTCTAACTCCTCTCTTATAACTCTTCCTCTCTACTTCCCTCTCTAATTCTCTCCTCTATCTCACTCTGTATATATATCACACTCACACACACACATACATATCTATATACATATATAGACACACATACACACATACATATCTACATATATATATAGACACTCACACATGGATATCTATATACATATATATATGGACACACACATATATATATAGATACATATACACATATACATAGACACACTCACATATATATATATATATATATATATATATATATATATATATATATATATATATATATATATATATATATATATATATATATATATATATATATATATATATATACATATATATATGAACACACACACACATGAAAATATAAATGGACACACATACACACATGAAAATATAAATGGACATACACACACATGGATATATGGACACAAACACACATCCTAGTTCTCCTAGGAGTCTCCCATAGGCATCTAACCTTGACAGAAAGGGACACAACCATGGGTAAGTCCTATGGGCTCCAAAACCAATTAAAAATCATAGGAGAAAGATTTAGAGGATAGTTAATTACCTATTAGGAGTGATTCCTAACGAAACTCTCTCCGACACGAAGATTCTCGTAGAAAGGACACTTCCACCTTGCATTTTTCTCCCAAACTTTGGTAGTACCCTCCATTGATGGTGTAGAGAGGATCTACGGAAGAAATTTGGGAAAAAAAGAAAAGATTTGGAGATAAAATCTCAAGTTTTAGGTCTAGGTTTTGGGGAAGAACAAAAAGGGGGAAGAAATTTGAGAGTGGAGAAGAAGTGAATGGAGAGAGAGGGTCTCCCCATAGTGGCCGGCCATGTAAGGGGCTTGGGGCATTTGGCAAATGTCCAAAATGCCCTCCAAGCCTCCTTTAGGCCAAAATTTGACTTAAGCAATTTTCGGGGTTGGAAAGGCCAAGTTAAAATCTACAAATTGACCGATTAAGTCATGGAGATTTGTCTAAAAGTACCAGACTAATTTGTGGAATTTTATGGGCCATGTCTAACTTAAGTTTTGTCCCGATCAGAGTCTAAGCTATCCGGGTCCCCGATACAAGTCGGAATGAGCTAAAATTCGAACCCGACTCTAAAAATCCCCAAATAACAATATAATTAAATAAAAATTTCTAAAATTCCCAAAATGCAAAAATAACCATTTTATCCCTATTTATGAAAAGTGGGAGTGACAACCAGGAAGGCACTGAACCTCACCAAAGCCATCCTCAAATTCAGGCTGAAGATTGAGACCGATTTCTGGAAGCAGAAAGCGAGGACTAAATGGGACAGCGAGGGGGACAACAACTCGAGCTTCTTCCACACCTGCGTTAACGGACGTAGACAAAAACTCTCTCTCTATCAGATTGTCGCTGACAACGGTACCAGCATCACCGACCAAAAGGGCATTCAAGAGGAGGCCGCGAAGTTCTACTCCAGACTATTTTCTAAGGAAGCAGTTTTAAAAGACAACACCTTCCGGGACAGGATTTCCCATCTTATCAGCGACTCCGACAATTTACGGCTTGAGCAGCCCCCCTCGGTGGAAGAAGTGAAAGATGCAGTCTGGGACCTCGACGAGCATAGTACCCCAGGACCATACGGATTTACGGGGGTTTTCTTTCGCACTTGATAGGATATCATCAAGGTGGACATCCACAATGCGGCTTTCGCTTTCCTCCAGGGAGCTACCTATCCCAGAGCCATCTCGAGCACCAACCTCATCCTCATCCCAAAGAAAGACAACCCAGAGACATTTCGCGACTTTCGCCCAATCAGTCTCTATACCTTTACCAACAAGATCATATCCAAGATCATCGCTCCCGTATGGCTGGCTTCTCCCCAAGATCATCTCGGAGGAGCAAAGTGGCTTTGTTAGAGGGAGAAATATCCAAGATAACATCATGCTGGCCTAAGAGTTAGTCACCTGCATGAAGTTTCCAGCAAGAGGGGGAAACATTACTATCAAATTAGACATGGAAAAAGCCTACGACAGACTAGATTGACAATTTATGATCTGGATCTTCAGAGCCTTCGGCTTCTCCGAAACCTGGACCAACGTTGTGTGGAGATCGATCAGCAACTCGTGGTTCTCTACGGTTATCAACGGCCAAGCGGACGGGTTCTTTAAATCCTCTCACGGGGTCAGGCAAGGGGATCCACTATCCTCCACCATCTTTATCATTACGGCGGATGCGTTGAGCAGAAACCTTAATAAGATGGATAGCACCTCCAACTTCCAGTACTACCATACGGCTAGCGGCTGCCCGATCATCACCCACCTGGCCTTCACTGACGGTATCCTTATATTGTCTTCTGGAGACGCAGGATCGGTGGAAGTCGTCCATAAAACACTCCAGACATATGAAAGGTGCTCAGGGCAGAAGATCAAACCAGATAAAAGTGTTATCTACACCCACCACAACATCAAGAGACAGCAAGCGGCTAGCATATCTACCACCACATCATTTCCCATCAAGCACCCTCTATTCCTCTACCTCGGGTGCCCTCTCGTGTACGGAAAATCCAATGCCGGGGTCTTCGAGAACCTGATCAATCACGTCATGAAGAAGCTCGAGGGTTGGCACAATGCCACTCTATCCCCAGGAGGCAAGATTATCCTCATCAATCAAGTCCTCACGTCCATTCCCATCTACAACCTGGTTGCGTGCTCCCCCCAAGAAGGTCCTATCCTACATCGAGAGCATCTTCAGCAACTTTCTCTGGGGTCACAGCGGCGGCCACAAAAAGTATTATTGGGCCAGCTGGGACACCATGGCCCGACCCACCGGGGTGGAAGGTCTGGGATTCACCAAACTTTTCTGCATTGTTAGCGCTTTCTCGATAAAATTATGGTGGACGCTTCGCACTAGTAAGAACTTATGGGCCAGGTTCATGAAGGCCAGATACTTCAAGCATATCCATCCATCCACGGCCATCGCTAACAGCAGATCATCTGCGGCCTGCCGCTGCATCCTTCTCGGGCGGTCTCTCACCGAACCAGCGATTCGCCTTAACGTGGGCATCGGGAAAGCATCGCCGTTCCTGGAGCGCAGGGTAGGCGATTTCTTGCTTCCCAATACTTCGGCAGATCCTAGTAACAATACTATCAAGGACCTCTGGGACCCTCCGAATAACACCTAGAATTGGATCAAAGTCAGGTCTTGGACTAGGCCCGAAGCGGTCGATTCCATTCGTCGTAGCGGTGTGAGGATCGGACCGGACGCCGATCAGCTAGTATGGTCTTACGATGGTGCCGACGCATTCTCGGTTAAGTTCGCCAGAAACCTTATCCTAGGTAACGCGGCCCCGGCCCCTACCATTGCTTCATTCTGGCAGACATGCATCCCCAAGAAGTGGTTTTTCCTCCTCTAGAGAGCCCTATGTAATGTCCTCCCTAAGGACGACAATCTCAACACTACCAGATTCAGCCTTACCTCTGCATTCACATGCTGCTCAGATCACCAATTGGAGATAGCTAACCACATCCTCAGTCAAGGGGACCTACCGATCAAAGTCTGGATAGCTCTCTTCCAGCGCTGCAGATTGCCTTATGGAGACGACAACTTTCACCACCTCATAGCTTCCTGGGCTATAGCATCCCATGGCTACCAGATCATCGCAGCGGCCGCCACGTGGGTCATCTGAAAAAAATGGAATAAGGCGAGATACGAAGGCCACCAGTACAGCGCAGACCAACTGATTCGGAAAACCATCCGCCAATGTCACAAACGGAGACCCCTCTGTAGGCATGGTCAGGCGGCTTTCTGGAACTCTCTCCTATCCTCGGCTTATCCGTTTTGCTTCTTGTTTGCCTCTTCTTTTGTCAGTATACGTGTACAGGCATCGGCATTTTGCGCCTTATGGTATACTTGTACAGGTTCGGCCTTTTTGGCCTTCATGAATAATATGGTAGTGTTTTCAATATATATATATATATATATATATATATATATATATATATATATATATATATATATATATATATGCGCACCGGTAAGACCGCTGGCACTCGGGGGTGAGGGTGCGGGTTCGAGCCCCCACTCCCACGGGGGCGGCTGGGTGGCGTTGTCCACGGGCCTTAGTTTTTAGAAAAAATAATAATAATAAATAATATTAAATTATATATATATGTATGTATATTTTATATATATATATATATATATATATATATATATATATATATATATATATATATATATATATATAAATATATATATATATATATATAATATCAGAGTTAAAAAAAAAATATATATAATATCAGAGTTCCGTGTACAATGCAAAGTAATGTACACCGTGATATGTCCCTTCCCCAGAACCCCGCTATTGAGCATCCTTCATCCCTCTCCCCATGCGAACACTCCTCCCCCAATCTCTCTCCCTATAACTCACCTTCTCTCCTCTCCTATGCTTCATCTTCAATCAAAAGTTTGTCATAAGACAACAACGACAATCGAAAGAGAAGCTAAAGTCGCAGCATCAAATCCCGTTATGCGCAATTCACTCGACGTCTGCATCTCCGCAGTCTGGCACCCTCGCTAGCAGTGTCAGCATAATTTTTGTATTTTGGTTATAAGTAACTTTGTACTATTTTGATAAAATTCAGGATGTTTTAAGTACAGTCAAGATTAAACTAAAATGCTGGCTCCGCCCTTGCCACAAAAGAACAACTCAAAAGTTACTTAATCAACTGGAGGAAGTAAAAATAATGAAATCGGGGGGGATGGATTTGAGTATAGTATTAGGAACGAAACGCAAAAATCGTGTTTCCCCAAACAATGCTGCTAGGTTGCCCACTCACGGGGCTGGCCCGCATCTGTGTGGTAGTGTCACGCCCCGCTCCCGTAGGAGCGATCGTCCTCGCTAAGGCGTGATGCCGCACGAGCCTAGATTGAGCTCGTGTAAGGCAGTTTCATAACGGCCGATTACAT
The DNA here is from genome assembly GCA_029216955.1 of Iris pallida. Classification (NCBI taxonomy): domain Eukaryota; kingdom Viridiplantae; phylum Streptophyta; class Magnoliopsida; order Asparagales; family Iridaceae; genus Iris; species Iris pallida. The sequence goes on from JANAVB010035620.1 coordinate 2,487,623, forward strand.
CGACGGCGACGGGATCGTCGCACAGAAGTCCCAAGCAGAAATATTGAAACATGCAACAGAATTTAAGAACAAGTACACATGAACACAAGTCATTCCAAAAGAAGCTCTTTATTGATATTGAATACAAGATTACATTTGTGGACGCAAGACCAAATTACAAGTCTCTCGTGCTCACTTTTCTCTCGATTACAAGTCACTCTGCTCTCTCTCATCTCTCGATTACAATGCTTGAGCCAGCGGAAGCTTCGGAAGACGATGTCCATATATTATGTCATATATAAGTCTTCAGTCCACGCGGCCGCACGCTTCGAATCGCCAAGGAACTCCGTGCCTTGACGCATCCAAGCGAGCTCCACGCCACGAGCTTCTACCTGTGCTTGCACATGAAATACTGTGTGGATGTCAGTACTCAACTGTACTGGTGGAGTGAGCTCCTCGTCCACCCATACAGAACCAACACGTTTCATTTTACTTTGTGCAACATAAACCCTTTTTACGATTGTCTTTCTATTCTTGTCTTAGGATCAGTTTTAGAACCGACGCCTTTGTATACTTGTGTCTAAGGACCATCCCGTGCTTGCACAACGACGTTAACTCATACGTTTGCCTTAGACCCTTGTCGTGCCAATAACGTTAACCTATCAAGTCGTGTTTGCCTTACGGCTATAATCAGAGACGCAACTACACGAAAGACTCCATTTCCTTGCCTCTACACCTTTCTCGTGTTTGCATTGTCGACGCACCGACTTATACTTGTCTTTTGTGCCAAACTCTGGGACGTAACGACTCGGTCGTGCCATAACTCGATTCGTGCTTCAATATCTCCGAGGTAGCGCCTCCTCGCTTAGTCTCGCCAACACTTGTATTGTAACAATGCGACCGTGCCTCATATTTCGAGGTCGTACCCAGCAACTCAATGTAACTTCACACAACTTGCCCTACGGCCCTTCTCGACTTAACTCGCAACAGCTCAAGCCTAACACATGCAACTCTATGCCAACGACTTAACACTCGATGCCACATCTCGTGTCGAAGCACGCCGCCTTCGTTGTAGCCAAATCTTAGGCCCAAACATTGTGTCTTCTAACTGCATACACATTCAATTCAACTCAGTCCAAAGGCACACACGCGGATTGCCGCCCGTGCCGACACATCTATATGAATGGTTACTGACATTGACTAGCCATCCTGGACATAGCCTGGCATTCGGGACCCTTGTACCGCAGGTGGCGATCCCCGATGCAAGTCCCCGACCTACCGGTTGCTTCATACCCAGCTCGGCTATAATTTGTTCTTCCTAGGCCGGATCGGTCCCTGGCCCAAGGTTTCCGATCCGAAGAACCATCGTCCTTGTCGACAAGTTGTCCATGACCACACGCCTACGCTGACTTCTAGACTTAACGTAATGCATGGTCTCATCATCATCACTTAGTTCTTTTGCTTTACTTTTTCTACTTTTCATACTTCTTTGTAGAGCCCAAACCCGGGTTTTCTCGGCAACTGAACCACAGTCCCGACATATTTTCTCTCGGCGACTAACCATCGCTTAGACTTACATTCTTTGAACTCAGGGAATGGCTACTGCATAGCCTTCCAACTTATTTGAACATAACGTGTTTCCTTAAGTATCGACAGACCGTGGCTAACTTTCTACTGAACCAACCGCGGCTCGTGCCTTAAACCGACTCGTGTTCTACGCAACACTATCGCCCAAGTCATACTTCATATGACGGGCCGTGGGATCGTGGGACTATTTAACTTGACAACCGCAGAATGAGCGGGACAGCACTTTGAATGACTTAGGTCGACCGGCATAACTTTGTCTAACTTACTCAAGCCTACAACTTAACCCGAGGGACGAGCAAAGGCTATGCCAAGCCTTGCGCAGTAGAATCGTGCACGCTTTATCACGCGTTTGTGCGGACGACGCCTATGACTTAAGCTAACTCTCAGCTTTTGCACCGAAGACCAACTTTCCTTCTCCCAAGCCACGGGACGAAGGACCGAGTATCATTTTCAAAGCACGCCGTGCACCAACTCTAAGCCGACCATGGGACGTTTTCCATGTTCTAATTCAATTCGACCCATCGGGATTATTCCCTTTTGCTATGTGGATTCGTCTCTTTTATTATTAAGCCTACTTGTGCAAGTTAAAAATATGCGATTTATTATGTGAAGGCAAAGATGAGGCGAGTTCACCGAAACTACCCCACCTGTGCGAGGAGTCGCCTCGGACGAGCGAGCCTTCGAGCAGTCGTACTAAGGCTAAGTTCCAATGCCGTTGGCGTTTCGATTCCTCCAATTGACTTTGCGGGACGGGGCACAACATCATACACCACTCAGAACAAGTCTCACCCTCGAGACTTTCCTGAAGGAAAGCCATCCTACCATTTCTATGGCCAAGACTTAATCGAGCCTAGATACGGGACTATAACAGTCGAGCGAGATACGTCTACGCGTTTCCTTGAGTCCGAGCCACGCTCATACTATTATCATTCTTTTCTTCAATACGATTTTCAATTCTCGACACTCTTCCATTCCTCAAGTCTCATTTGAATTCAACGTATCACTTGGTTGGATCGTACACGCATTCCAGGCGTCCCCAAAATACATTCATTCAGCCAAACCGCATGATAGAGAATTCGTCATTCTCACTCGAGTCGCATCGTGCACATACTCCGGCGTCCCTGAAATATATACATGTCAGCCGAATCTCGTGAGCAGGGTTTTCTATTCATGATTCACGCTATCTATCCATGCCAATCCTCAAGATCAATCTTTTGATTGCTAACACTGGAAACTGGCGTCTCGCATAACCGCTAGGCCAATTCTTTTCGAGGCTAAGTCAATGTCAGGATTGGAGTCATAGTTTTCCAACAATAATGCCAACACTGACCCCAAACCTAGGGTCAAACCATAGTCGGTAGTACGGGATTTTCTACCCAAGATCGCGTCACTCAGATTTCTAAACATCGAGCATGATCATCTATTCGTATCAATGCATTCATTGCGCATATTTGAATCCATCAAATCACCAATTCTAACCAATTCATGTATTCGATCACGAGGTCGTCTAGCTTTGACAATATGTTGTGCCCCAATCTCACGCGAGTCCGATTACCCACGATGGTTCATAAATCACCATGCAATGCTCCCGCGGAATAATCATTCTCATCGGGGCGTAACTCTTATTTGAGTCCAGACTAATTCATTCTTGATACGCGGATTGGACCTACGCAATCCTCAAATTCAACCGTCAAATACGCTGATTCATTCTCGAGTCTACCTTCGCGTCAAACCACAAGTCGAAGCACACAAGTTGCCACGCCATGCTAGTTCAATCATCCCCGCTGTATGAATCACCATACCAGCGCTCATGCAGAGTGATTGCCCTAACCGACGTGACGTATGTACGAGGCTGGAGTTGCGCTCGCATAAGACAAGAACGTCAACGTTTTGGTTATCGACGAAGCAAATCCAAACATATCATTTTCATCCAATCCGAGTTTGATAGTCCCACCGTCATTCATTCAACCAGAAAATTCTCGAGCCAAGTTTATCTCTTCCTCGATAAATTTCAATATCCCGAGTATAGCATCCATCGAAACAATGACATTTGCACGATCGTCGTTCGTCGAGTCAGAGTACCCCCGAGTTATCGCATATCGATCTTTGATACGCCTCAATACCATCGACGATATGCGTAACCTGATGATCTTCCTTTGCAACCAATTTTGAGTCGTACGTTGATGCTGTTGTCCGAGTTGGATATTCCAAAATTTTCTCGATATTCAAGATCAAGTTCGATCTCTATTCTTCAAGCTCGTTTCAAGATCGTTGTTCAAAACTCAAGTCACATTTTATTTGAAACAATCCGAAATCGTACGCGTGATCCTCTAAGTTTTCCTCGATCACGACCATTCATTTTCATTCATCGTTCCGAGCATGATTCGATATCGTTTTCTAACTCGTGTTGCCTATTCACAAGTTGTCCGAACGAGATGTTCGTTCGGGATATTCGAAGTCACGACCAACTAAGCGTGACACGTTCTAAGGCTTTGCGCGATTGTATCGCCTCGTCGACATAATCATAATCCTCAATATTTGCTCGAATGATTTCCAAGACAAACCACACACCACTCGGATTCGAGCCATCCGATCTAGTCCTCAATCACTACGTATCATTCGCTAAGACATCCTTCGGATTCGTTCGACGAATTCCTAGCGTAATCGCTTACGTCGTATCGACGTACTAAGTTGTTAGCGCTATTTCCTCGAAATCTAAGTCAATCCTTCGTATACGCCTAAGCGTTAACTCGATAGCATTCCTATTGATAGATATTCTAAGTACAGCTTCGCTCTCGACCGAGCGGTACTTGATATCGCTCGCAACTCATTTGCACCAAAAGTCGAGGTACGCGATACGCGACGCAACTTAGCCAAAAGGCCGTGCGCATGGCTATCCCGTGCGGACTATATTCGAGTTTACACGCTCAATTGCTAGGGTCAACGCATGACTAGTTAGGCACGTACGCGACATGTTAACTTAGCATGTGTTTTCTATCGAGTCATGTTTAACATCGTTCAGCACAAAGGCCGTTGCCTATCGATGCGTTCGATTGAACACCTGTACGAGCTTTTGAAAATATTTAGACTTATTGTATGGACATGCCGAGGGACATTCGAGAGAGAGCGCACACTTCTTTTTCCAACGACGAGCTTTCAAAACTGAGAAATTCGACGTGAAGTCCAAGGACGTAAAGTCGTGCTCTTATGTCACGCCCCGCTCCCGTAGGAGCGATCGTCCTCGCTAAGGCATGATGCCACACGAGCCTAGATTGCGCTCGTGCAAGGCATTTTCATAACGGCCGATTATATCGGCGGCGACGGGGTCATCGCACAGAAGTTCCAAGCAGAAATATTGAAACATGCAGCGGAATTTAAGAACAAGTACACATGAACACAAGTCATTCCAAAAGAAGCACTTTATTTATATTGAATAAAGATTACATTTGTGGGCATAAGGCCAAATTACAAGTCTCTCGTGCTCACTTTTCTCTCGATTACAAGTCACTCTGCTCTCTCTCATCTATCGATTACAATGCTTGAGCCAGCGGAAGCTTCGGAAGGCGATGTCCATACATTATGTCCTGTATAAGTCTTCAGTCCACGCGGCCGCACGCTTCGAATCGCCAAGGAACTCCGTGGCTCGACGTATCCAAGCGAGCTCCACGCCACGAGCTTCTACCTGTGCCTACACATGAAACACTGTGTGGGTGTCAGTACTCAACTGTACTGGTGGAGTGAGCTCCTCGTCCACCCATACAGAACTAACACGTTTCATTTTACTTTGTGCAACATAAACCCTTTTTACGATTATCTTTCTATTCTTGCCTTAGGATCATTTTTAGGACCGACGCCTTTGCATACTTGTGTCTAAGGACCATCCCGTGCTTGCACAACGACGTTAACTCATACTTTTGCCTTAGACCCTTGTCGTGCCAATAACGTTAATCTATCAAGTCGTATTTGCCTTATGGCTATAATCAGAGATGCAACTACACGAAAGACTCCATTTCATTGCCTCTAGACCTTTCTCGTGTTTGCATTGTCGACGCACCGACTTATACTTGTCTTTTGTGCCAAACTCTGGGACGTAACGACTCGGTCGTGCCATAACTCGATTCGTGCTTCAATATCTCCGAGGCAGCGCCTCCTCGCTTAGTCTCGCCTACACTTGTATTGTAACAACGCGACCGTGCCTCATATTTCGAGGTCGTGCCCAGCAACTCAATGTAACTTCACACAACTTGCCCTACGGCCCTTCTCGACTTAACTCGCAACAGCTCAAGCCTAACACATGCAACTCTATGCCAACGACTTAACACTCGATGCCACATCTCGTGCCGAAGCACGCCGCCTTCGTTGTAGCCAAATCTTAGGCCCAAATATTGTGTCTTCTAACTGCATACACATTGAACTAAACTCAGTCCAAAGGCATACACGCGGATTGCCGCCCGTGTCGATACATCTATATGAATGGTCACTGGCATTGACTAGCCATCCTGGACATAGCCTGGCATTCGGGACCCTTGCACCGCAGGTAGCGATCCCCGATGCAAGTCCCCGACCTATCGGTTGCTTCATACCTAGCTCGGCTATAATTTGTTCTTTCTAGGCCGGATCGGTCCCTGGCCCAAGGTTTCCGATCCGAAGAACCATCGCCCTTGTCGACAAGTTGTCCACGACCACGCGTCTACGCTAACTTCTAGACTTAACGTAATACATGGTCTCATCATCATCACTTAGTTCCTTTGCTTTACTTTTTCTACTTTTCAAACTTCTTTGCAGAGCCCAAACCAGGGTTGCCTCGGCGACTGAACCACAGTCCCGACATATTTCCTCTCGGCGACTAACCATCGCTTAGACTTACATTCTTTGAACTCAGGGAATGGCTACTGCATAGCCTTCCAACTTACTTGAACATAACGTGTTTCCTTAAGTATCGACAGACCGTGGCTAACTTTCCACTGAACCAATCGCAGCTCGTGCCTTAAACCGACTCGTGTTCTACGCAACACTATCGCCCAAGTTATACTTCATATGACGGGTCGTGGGATCGTGGGACTATTTAACTTGACAACCGCAGAATGAGCGGGATAGCACTTTGAATGACTTAGGTCGACCGGCATAACGTTGCCTAACTTACTCAAGCCTACAACTTAACCCGAGGGACGAGCAAAGGCTATGCCAAGCCTTGCGCAGTGGAATCATGCACGCTTTATCAAGCGTTTGTGCGGGCGACGCCTATGACTTAGGCTAACTCTCAGATTTTGCACCGAAGACCAACTTTTCTTCTCCCAAGCCACGGGACGAAGGACCGAGTGTCATTTTCAAAGCACGCCGTGCACCAACTCTAAGCCGACCGTGGGACGTTTTCCATGTTCTAATTCAATTCGACCCATCGGGATTATTCCCTTTTGCTATATGGATCCATTTCTTTTATTATTACGCCTACTTGTACAAGTTGAAAACATACGATTTATTATGTGAAGGCAAAGATGAGGCGAGTTCACCGAAACTACCCCACCTGTGCGAGGAGTCGCCTCGGGCGAGCGAGCCTTCGAGCAGTCGTAGCAAGGCTAAGTTCCAACGCCGTTGGTGTTTCGATTCCTCCGATTGACTTTGCGGAACGGTGTACTACAGGTAGACAACCATCGGCTCCCCCGCCTGGGGTGGGTCCAGGTTAGGGGAGGTCAATGGCTGCCCGCCATGTGGACAAACATTTTGCTACTTGAGTATGTGTATTCATATTGGTATCCGTAAGAAGAAAATAAAATATAAATATAAATTAAAATATTTCCAACTCTGTATTTAGATGGCAATTTAGTCGCCAAACGTCGCTATTTGCGACGCGTAGTTAATTGTCGCTAGACGTCGCAAAATGAGCGACAGATAGCGACGTATAAGTACGTCGCCAACATTGCGACGTAAAGCGACCACTAGCGACGCTTCAAAAGTTTATAAATGAAGACGAGGCATGGCATCCACGTGGCCACGTAGGCAACGTAGCGACGTATATTAGCGACGTCGAGCGACGTAACGTCGCTAGTTAGCGACGTATAGCGACGTCTGTGTGACGTCGCAGTACGTCGCAGAACGTCGCTATCCGTCGCTAATATAAAAAAAAATTTAAAAAAATATAATTGATATTTTTGTTATGCTGTGTGTCTGTGTTTACAGTGTGTGTGAAGTGCAGTGTTCGAACCATCGACAGTTTCGCTTACTATTGTATGTTTTATCTTTGATAGAAAGAGCAACAGTTCAGGGTGCACTTCTCAGAGCTTCCTCTTCACGTCCTTCACCTTCTCGGGAACCTTTACGACGTCCGAAAAAGAGAAGGACGTGAAAATGAAGCTCTCAGAAGTGCACCCTGAACTGTTGCTATTTCTATCCAAGATAAAACATACAACAGTAATCGAAACTGTCGATGGTTCCGAACACTGTATTTCACATCCACTGTAAACACAGACACACATCATAACAAAAATACACAATATATTTTTTTAAAATTTCGACAGCATCTCCTTTGTATATCAGATCATCGCTTATAACCCAGCGTAGGTATATTTGTCATCCCGTCGCAGATATCACAAAGTAAATATCACAATAAAAATAGGAGGCAGTGCAAAGTAAATATCACAGACACACATCCTCACAAACATCCAATAGAGTCAAATAAAACTGAAAGATGATAAAAAGTCTCCCACCAAGTGTATAAACAACAGTGTATGAATAAACAATTTGCCCATAGGGCCAATACATACAAGTCATAAAAAAACCAATAAAATCACTGCGGACCCCTGCCGTGCAACTGGGATAGAATGTAGTCATACTGCTCCTGGGTGAGCTGTACCGTAGGGGCAGTAGGAGGCAGTACAATGTCTGGAGTCGGCGCCGGAGGCAGTACAGTATCTGGAGTCGGTGCCGTCGATGGATCCGGAGGACGTACCTGCTCCAGCTCTCGCAGTCGCTCACCATGCGCAGCAAGGGTACTCACCACCTTCTCAGTATACTAAGCGAGTGAGAGAGAAAGGCTCCTCTGCGATCCGTCCAGCTCGACCTGTCTACGCTCCGTGCGCTGCGTAGACTCGATGAGCGTCTGCAAGTTGGCAGCTGCAGCCTGATGCAGACTCATCAGCTCCTGTATACTGCGCTCGACCGCATCAAATCGTCCGGTGACGATCGGAGGGTCGGATCGTCGCTCGACCGCATCAGAAATCTGCTGCTGTAACTCGCGACACAGCTCCTCGATCTGACGACGAACATCCTCAGCTCTTGACGATGCCTGCGTAGCCGGAGACTGCGCACTGACAGAGGGGGCCCGGGATGACTCCGAAGCCAAATACGCGCCGTAGGATCCCGTACCGTAGTACGTACCCTTCTGAAGACCGCCAACGGCGGTCATCCAGAGCTCGTCCGGCGATGGCTCTGCAGGCGGCTGGGAGGAAGTACCAGCCCCTCCCTCTGCTTGCGCACTAGCAGCAACAGCAGCATCAGCCGCCTCCTTCTGTAGCCGAACAAACTCGGCCTAGAATATATTTGCTAACGTGTAAGTGTTTACTAAAGTCTATATTGATATCTATTTTCCTGTTTTCTAAATTATAGTCAGTTAATATTAGTTGAATAGAACGTACATATGCCTGCGTCGCCCTCTCGTCAATGAAGTCCCCAGCCCTCCGATGGGTGACCAGGAAGACGGTCACCATGTTCGGGTCCTCACCCTTCTTTACCTGTTAAAATATATTATCTATTATTAGTATTAAATATTATATCGAACTATATATAAATTAATGTTCGTCATAGGAAACGTACCAGACGACAAAAATGCTTCGTCATTGGAATGGAGCCACCACACCACTTACCGGCGCTCGACCGCGCCACCTTGGCCTTCTCAGACCGCTCCTGGTACTGGCGCTCGCTGAATCTAGCCTTCATCACAGTCCACTGCTCTGGCGTAATCCAATCCTGGATCGGACGTCCGGCGCGATCACGACGCTTCTGGTCGTCGATCGCATCACGGATGAGCTTGGCTATGACGGCAGGAAATTGGCCCTCGATCCTCGCCGTCCGGTGTAGTGGATAGAAATAGGTCCTCTACAAGAAGTAAAATACAAAAGTTGTATAATATACACAAATGATTATTAAAATTTAAAAATAAATAAATTTTTTACCTTGAAGTGGGCGAACCAAAAGGCCTTCATATCTGCGGGAGCATCTGAGTAGTTGAGCCAAGGCCCACCATAGTTCTGCCTCACAAATGTCCCCAACTGTCTCTGTACTGCAGAAGGCCGATATCTATACAATAATAATTTTTCATGAATATATATGTACATATAATCATTTGAGAAATATATAATAATTAATTAACTTACTTCATAGGCCCGTCCGTCCAAATCTCCATACGCGTCTCGCCCGGGGGAGCGCATAGAGGGTCGCTCTCACCTCCTGCCTGGGCAGGATCAGTCTGATCGCCGTCCTCCATATGATCGACGTGGGCTCCCTCCATAGAGCCGTCGACAGTAGGAATGCTGGACGGGGGATCAGGGATGCTGGACGCGGGATCAAGAAGACTGGACGACGAGGGAGGAGTCGCCAACCGGCTAGAACTGTCCTGTCCCGGTAATGGACCGAAAACAGGAAGGCTGGACGACGAGGGAGGAGTCGCCAACCTGCTAGAACTAGCCTGTCCCGGTAATGGACCGGGAACAGATTGGTACACTGGCGTACTCGGAGATGAGAATGAGGGTACGGAACTGCCCTCTCCATCCCCAGCCCGAGGCTGACGGGACTGCCTAATATATAATCCTCCGCGTCGTCCAGATGGTCTAGTCATACCTGACAATAAAACAAAAAAAACATATTTATATGATAGACATCACAGATTTTTGAAAAATATCATAGTCAAAAAGTGTCACTGAAGTGTCAATAAAAGTGTCAATAGAGTGTCACTGAAGTGTCACAGATTTATATGATAGAAGTGTCACTAAAGTGTCAAATATGATGATAAAACAAACGTACAGATTTAATCCTCTTCTAAAAATTCATCTAGTTCGTTTAGCTCATCTACTTCTTCTTCTTCTTCTTCTTCTTCTTCTTCTTCTTCTTCCTCCTCTACATCTTCACTTTCATCTGCATCTTCCTCTTCAGATAATTCTACTTCTTCTACACAATTAGATGTGTAATAGGGAACTTCCGTCGTGTCCACTTCTATAATATTTGTTACAAGAGGTAGTTCATCCTGTTGATAAGCTATATCGTCAACCTCAAAGGTATTTCTAGCTTTGGTCTTGCATACTGCCCACCAGTCCGACCTTGTTGTTCCCCGTTTAGGATAACTTGTGAAGTACACGAGCTGAGCCTGACTTGATAGGACAAATGGTTCATAGGCTTGATATCGACGCCGATAGTTTATATCAACAAGACCGTGCTTGTCTACTTTCCAACCTTGACCTTCAATCGGATCGAACCAATCACACCTGAATAACACAATCTTAGCAGGCTCTATTCCATAACTATATGTCAGCTCCACGATCTCCCATAACACGCCATAGAAATCGTTGCTCGCATCAACATCTTTGTAGTTCGAAGATCTGATACACAAATAGCTGTTTTTGGTGGAATCGAGATCCACAAAGTTGTCTCTGATCGGGCAAGTTGTTGACTTGAACCTAAACCCATTAACACAGTAGCTTGGCCATATTTTTGCAGCATAAATTGGTCCCTTGGCTAGCGTTCTAATAGACTCATTCTCAAGTCTTGCGTATGGACGATCGACCTAAATACCACGAAAGAAGCAATTAAGCTCATTCTCAATCAAGTGCATATACAAAAAGGTAATTACAGAGTTCTCAAGTCTTATATATGCACTCAACCATGATGGAAAATAATGCCTCATTTCTTGTTCTAGTTCTTCTTCTGTTATGTGTGGCCTACCCGACCTCACATCATCATTAAATATGCTGAAAACAATATCGTTCAATTAATGTAATAGTATAATAATTAATACTATTAAAATAATATAGACGTATTAATTACTTACCCCTCCAGTTTCTCTACTTCCTCCTCGTCGCAGTTGAGTAATACATACACCTGAGCAGCCCTTAGCTCATCATCGTTCAGATATCTCTTTTTCATCTTACCCGATGGCTTTCCTGGAGCATTGAATACCTTCAGTATTGTATCATTACTTTCATGATCTCTCTCGTCGTTTCTGGAAACTCTCGTTCTATTAGTTGCAACATGAGGCTTGAAATACATCGAACAAAAGTTTGTAATCTCCTCGAGAACATAGGCTTCACAAATAGAACCCTCGACCCGTGCCTTATTTTTCACCTTTCTTTTTAGGTGATTCAAATGTCGCTCGAACGGGTACATCCATCGATATTCGACGGGTCCACCAACACGTGCCTCATAGGATAGATGAATCGGCAAATGCTCCATAGAGTCGAAGAATCCAGGAGGAAACACCCTCTCTAGCTTGCATAGTGTTACCGCAATGTCCTTCTCTTGCTTTTCTAGACGATCAACGAACAATTTCTTAGAACAAAGATCCCTGAAGAATATGCTAAGCTCCGTCAATGGATCCCAAACTGCCTGCGGTAAGAATTCCCGAAATGCAATCGGAATTAACCTCTCCATGAATACGTGACAATCGTGGCTCTTCATACCCGTCAATTTATTTTCCTTCGGATCGATACATCTTTTCAGATTTGACACATATCCGTCTGGAAATTTTAGGCCCTGGATCCACCGACAAAGTCTCACTTTATCCTCCTTGTCCAGCGAGAAAATTGACTTCGGAAGGAACCATTTTCCATTCTGCTGTATCAAATGCAACGCAGGGCGTTTGTATATTTCTTTTAAGTCCAACCTGGCCTTGGAATTGTCTTTCGTTTTTCCCTTTACGTCCATCACAGTATTAATTATGTTATCAAACACATTCTTCTCAATATGCATGACATCAAGATTATGTCTGATCAGATTGGTACTCCAGTACAAATGATATATAATTAGGCGTGAAACCCCTCGAGTACAAATGATATGTCACTTCCACTTCTGGATAATATTTCACGTTATGACATTTCACACACGGACACTTAATTTTGGTGCCGTCCATATACTGAGGGAACGCCTTAGCAAACTGCAGGAACTGCTCTACTCCCGCTATGTATTCATCCCGCACACCACACATATCATCAGTACGACGATTGTACATCCATGAACGATTCCGCAAGTAGTAATTCATATCCATTTGGAAATAATTTTGCAAAGATGGACACACATTATCCAACAGGCACAAATTCGTATATTATGTCTTATTATGGGACACACATTAGTAGCGGACAGTTACTAATAACAATGATATGCAATCTAGGTCAAACTAGGTTGTACTAAGTCAAACAAGGTCAAGCTAAGTCAAACAAAGTCAAACAAAGTCAAACAAGGTCAAACTAGGTCAAACTAGGTTGTACTAAGGTCAAATAGTCAACCTTGGTCAAACAAGGTCAAATCTAAGTCAAATATCCTATTTCTAGTCATGACCTACCAAGTAATGAGCAATAGTGAGTTAACAAAGCAAACTGAAACTAAAACTAGTATCTGGGTGTCATTTAAACAACTAAAACTAGTATCTGGGTGTCATTTAACAAACATGAAGACAACAAAGTCAAACAAGGTCAAGCTAAGTCAAACAAAGTCAAACAAGGTCAAACTAGGTCAAGGGTTGACCTATAGTTGACTTTGTCAACTCTTAGTCCAATCTAGGTCAGATGTTTACTCTACTTTAACTTTCAGTTAAAATAGTCAACCTTGGGGGTGACTACTATTTCATATAATTTTAAAGTATCGGCCGATACCGATCCGATACGGCCGATACCGATACGGTTTGGCATGTTCCGATCCGATACCAACCGATACCAAATATTGACTGATACCGACATTGGGGGTCTTTGTTCCGATCAATTCAAGTACCAATAATGACCAAAGTCAACTCAAGCTATCTCATACACACAAGTAATATCTATATAGATATATAAATATAATATATATATATAGGCATGTATATACTATATGCCTATATTACAAGACAAGGCAACTTTTATGTCTTCATATATTTAGACACTCTAACATAGGCTATATGCCTATATCACATATGAGTTACATGATATAGTTATGTATATATGTATACAATACCATCTAGGCTATGTGTACGTGTCCAACATAATGTCGATGTGCAAGGGTGGAATGAACTAAAAAGGTAATCCTTCAACCAAATAATACCTAATCTATATGTCAGTCATGGGACTGAACAACTGAATACAAGACAAATAATAGTACTGGAACTAAATAAATGCCTGGACTGATATGAAGAGATAATATGGACTACAATATATATATATATATATATATATATATATATATATATATATATATATATATATAATATGAGGAAACAATGCACAAACTGTTCTCAGATTGACACGTATATATATATGTGTGTGTGTCATGTGTGTGGTGTGCTAACAGTGTGTGTGTACAATAGGGTGTGTGTATATAGGGTAAAGTGTGCCATGTGTGTGTACATAACATGGGCTAGGTGTCTCAATGTGTGTGTGTACATAGGAATCAATAGTGTGAGTGAATTAGCTATTCTCGGTTTTGAGTGTAATGTGAGTGAGCTATAAGAGAAACAGTATACACAAACAGTGTATCAATCTCAGGAAAATCAGTAGATAGCAGTAGTGTGTGTTTATATTCTCAGGTTACACTTATGTGTGTGTGTAGATAGGTGTAAAAAGTGCATAATTTCTCGAGAAAATTCAGTGTAATGTGTGTGTGCCAATATGTGAAAACAGTGTATTAAAACTGTTCTCAGTTTTGACAGTCAATGGCATACGAAAACCCAAGAATCCCCAATCAATGTGAACCCTAACATGCACATTAATTCTCAGAGAAGATATGGGATTAATCATAATGGTTTAATCATTCAAAATCAGTTTAAACCAATGTTAATCTCAGAAAATTAATATATAGTAAACTACGTATCAGAAAATTGGGGATAAACCAAATTCAAAATCCAAATTCAATTAATAGCAAAATCTAATGGTTGGTAATGATATGTGTATGTGTCATAGAGTCACACGTGTCGAGTGTCCACCAAAACAGGACACAATCGTGTCCAAATTATTTTTTAACACACACGAACACAAATGACACAGTGCAGTCTCGTGCACGTGTCCACGCGTGTGTGTCCGTGTCTGTGTGTGTGTGCGTGTGTGTGTGTGTCCGTGTCTGTGTGTGTGTGTGCGTGTGTGTCCGTGTCCGTGTGTGTCCGTGTGCATGTGTGTGTGTCCGTGGGAGAGGAGGAGGAGAAAGGAGAGGAGTTAGGTTAGGGTTTATCTGAGGAAGAGGAGGAGGAGGTCGGATTGGGGGAGGAGGAGCTCGAGGAGGAGGATCTCGAGGAGGAGGAGCTCGCCGGAGGGGGAGGGAGTCACCGGGGGGGAGGGGGTCGCCGGGGGGGGGCACTGACAGAGGGGAAGGGAGTCGTCGGGGGGGGGTGGGGGGGAAAATAAAATTTTTGGGTTTTCGAGTGAGAATGAGGGGAAAAGAAGGCAGCTGCGTGCCCTAAGTAAAATAACTTAGCGACGTCACGTTTTGACGTCGCTAAACGTCGCCAACTTGGCGACATGTACATAAAATATGTCGCTGAACGTCGCTTTTCGGCGACGTAGTACCCTCCTGTCGCAGAACGTCGCTAGACAGCGACGTTTTGCGACGTGTTTAAAACGACGTCGCTACTGGCGACGCCATTTATTGCCGTCGCTACAGTACGTCGCTATTTGATGATATTTTAGTAGTGAGGCCTTTCTCGTGTTTGCATTGTCGACACACCGACTTATACTTGTCTTTTGTGCCAAACTCTGGGACGTAACGACTCGGTCGTGCCATAACTCGATTCGTGCTTCAATATCTCCGAGGCAGCGCCTTCTCGCTTAGTCTCGCCTACACTTGTATTGTAACAACGCGACCGTGCCTCATATTTCGAGGTCGTGCCCAGCAACTCAATGCAACTTCACACAACTTGCCCTACGGCCCTTCTCGACTTAACTCGCAACAGCTCAAGCCTAACACATGCAACTCTATGCCAACGACTTAACACTCGATGCCACATCTCGTGCCGAAGCACGCCGCCTTCGTTGTAGCCAAATCTTAGGCCCAAATATTGTGTCTTCTAACTGCATACACATTGAACTCAACTCAGTCCAAAGGCACACACGCGGATTGCCGTCCGTGTCGACACATCTATATGAATGGTCACTGGCATTGACTAGCCATCCTGGACATAGCCTGGCATTCGGGACCCTTGCACCGCAGGTGGCGATCCCCAATGCAAGTCCCCGACCTACCGGTTGCTTCATACCCAGCTCGGCTATAATTTGTTCTTCCTAGGCTGGATCGGTCCCTGGCCCAAGATTTCCGATCCGAAGAACCATCGCCCTTGTCGACAAGTTGTCCATGACCACGCGTCTACGCTAACTTCTAGACTTCACGTAATGCATGGTCTCATCATCATCACTTAGTTCCTTTGCTTTACTTTTTCTACTTTTCAAACTTCTTTGCAGAGCCCAAACCAGGGTTGCCTCGGCGACTGAACCACAGTCCCGACATATTTCCTCTCGGCGACTAACCATCGCTTAGACTTACATTCTTTGAACTCAGGGAATGGCTACTGCATAGCCTTCCAACTTACTTGAACATAACGTGTTTCCTTAAGTATCGACAGACCGTGGCTAACTTTCCACTGAACCAACCGCGGCTCGTGCCTTAAACCGACTCGTGTTCTACGCAACACTATCGCCCAAGTCATACTTCATATGACGGGTCGTGGGATCGTGGGACTATTTAACTTGACAACCGCAGAATGAGCGAGACAGCACTTTGAATGACTTAGGTCGACCAGCATAACTTTGCCTAACTTACTCAAGCCTACAACTTAACCCGAGGGACGAGCAAAGGCTATGCCAAGCCTTGCGCAGTGGAATCGTGCACGCTTTATCAAGCGTTTGTGCGGGCGACGCCTATGACTTAGGCTAACTCTCAGATTTTGCACCGAAGACCAACTTTCCTTCTCCCAAGCCACGGGACGAAGGACCGAGTGTCATTTTCAAAGCACGCCGTGCACCAACTCTAAGCCGACCGTGGGACGTTTTCTATGTTCTAATTCAATTCGACCCATCGGGATTATTCCCTTTTGCTATGTGGATTCATTTCTTTTATTATTAAGCCTACTTGTGCAAGTTGAAAACATGCGATTTATTATGTGAAGGCAAAGATGAGGCGAGTTCACCGAAACTACCCCACCTGTGCGAGGATTCGCCTCGGACGAGCGAGCCTTCGAGCAGTCGTAGCAAGGCTAAGTTCCAACGCCGTTGGCATTTCGATTCCTCCGATTGACTTTGCGGAACGGTGCACTTCAGGTAGACAACCATCGGCTCCCCCGCCGGGGTGGGTCCAGGTTAGGGGAGGTCAATGGCTGCCCGCCATGTGGGCGCAGGCCAGCCCAGCGGGCGGGCAAAATAGCCTTTTCCTTCCCCAAAGCCAAGAAGATTTACATTCCATCTCAAGCAACTGAGGACAAACATTTTGCTACTTGAGTATGTGTATTCATATTGGTATCCGTAAGAAGAAAATAAAATATAAATATAAATTAAAATATTTCCAACTCTGTATTTAGATTCTGAAATTAAAATATAAATAGAATGAATAAATGATACCGAGGCTTGAACTTGGTTCAATGTCCTTAAGACAATATTCGCCCCGCACTGGTGCTTACGGTTTAATGGCGATTAGTCTCCCAGGATACAACGGTTCTTTCCTTCGGTAGCAGCACTTCACACCGTAGGAACTCGTCGAAGCAACGTTGGTTGTCTCTCTCCCTTAGACTAACTAATGCAATATGGATGAATTCAATGAATGCTTGAATGCTCCAAACATATTTGTATTTATAGAAATAAAGAGACACGATGGAAAGGGGACACATTTCCAATAAATAGATTCGTACATATTTTTCAATGAAAAGATTCGTACACATTTTCATAGATTCGTTGATAGAAAAAAAAATATTGTTATTATAACAAATATACATTCACATTTTCCAACAGTAGACAACCATCGGCTCCCCCGCCTGGGGTGGGTCCAGGTTAGGGGAGGTCAATGGCTGCCCGCCACGTGGGCACAGGTCAGCCCAGCGGGCGGGCAAAATAGCCTTTTCCTTCCCCAAAGCCAAGAAGACTTGCATTCCATCTCAAGCAACTGAGGACAAACATTTTGCTACTTGAGTATGTGTATTCATATTGGTATCCGCAAGAAGAAAACAAATACATAATCCGATACACCTATATCAGCTCTGCTTCACTTCATAATATGTATCAAAGCCGATATCTCTTGATACAAGAATTCTTCATTGTTAAACATCTAACACTCAAAACTTAAGTGGAACCATGACACAGAAAAGGAGTTTTTAAGATTTCCCCTCAAACAATACTGACTGCTCTCGTCTATCTTTGTCTATTTTGAATCAAACAGTTGCAACATCGTGTTTCTTCTGAATAGACGTTCTCAATCATCTCCTGTATTGGAGAAAATTAGAGGATTTTTCTCTTTGAAAAATGTTAATTGTGCTTCAGTTCCAAGGAAATCCATCCCTCGTGTTTCTTGTTATTGTCGGTTCACTGATGACTTTGGAAGCATATTCCAGAGGTACTTGTCGATCTTCCTCTTCCAATCAAAGATACTTCAAGAGAACAGGATCATCGTGTGGAGGAAGCTCCTATGAAAAAGTGATCAATGTCCCTTTGCAATTGGATTCATCCTCAATAGGTTCCTTTTCGTGTTGCTAATGTCGATACTACAAGGAGTTGTTAGATGTCCACGGTTCATTCGCTCATATATTATACTTGTTGGAGGTGATGGGTGTTTGTATTGATAGATCTAAGTACTTTGTATCATGTGTTTCCTGGATGTTTTCTTCATTTTGCCTTTGAGTAATGCTATTCCCTTCAGATTTACCTACATAATTGCTTTGTTAGCAACTTCTTGAATTTTTTCAGAACACACTTGTGTACAAATCTCTGATACCAGCATTATTGTTTTTCTATGATGTTAAACCATGGAAGTATGTCTCAATTGGCTATCGTATCAAGATTACTCAAGTTTACTAAAAATTTTCAAGGATCATCCTTTTCACAATCTTTACGCTTTTAATTTTTTGAGGCTCAACAAGTTGTCAAACATGCCAACCTTTTCAGCAAAGAAAGCATCGACACACTTTCTTTCTCATTGACAAAGCGATTAGGGATACTCTCAACGAAACCCCAATTGCATGGACATTCCGAATATTCGATATTTTGTCCATGTTGGACACGTATTATAGTTTTAGACACAAGAGAGACACTCCAAAATAGACTAGGCCACGTAAACAAATGTCCCGTGTCTTGTGTCGTGTCCTATTTGTGTCCCTGTAACATAGACATGAACTAATGATACATATCATCCTAAGATTATATTGTACCATATAAAATTGATCATCTAGCAATCAGGAAACATATACATATTGTAATCTTAATCTCATAGCCTTCAATAGTTCAGTATGAAATCACCATAGAATTCAAACCATATGGAACCTGAGAGGGAGGGTCTGGTCCAACCAGATGCGCAGCAGGACACAAGAAGCCCAGTAGCCCAGCCACATGTATAGGACATGGCACGGGAACCACAAAAATATTAGGACAAGCCAAATAGGCACAGTGTCCGTACCACACTGTGTCCTAATCGTGTCCGTACAACATTACCTTCCTAAGGTCCAAGTATCTTGGTGATTACCACTGTTAATTACTCTTGAACAACTCTCCTATTAATGCCTTTGTAGTTCAATAAATAGGACCCTGGATTACTTATTTTCATTCATGAACTTTCTGTCTTAACTTGGGTATGGGTTTAGCTGGGTATTTTCCGGTTATAAAATCTTCCTACAGGGATTGATAAGACTCGATCCGATTTGTGGTTCTTTAAATGTTCATGCTATTCTCATGGTATTTTAAGGAACGCGGAACTATTTCAAGAAAGAATTTCGAGTTAATTAAAGGGAAAAAACAACAACAAAAGGAATGAATAAAAGGGGGGTGGTTTGTATTTGTTAACTAAGTATTTTTTTATCGGCTTCTTTGAACTACTTTCTCTTATGCTAGGGGGGTCATTAGGAAGTTAAATTTTGTTAATCTTAAAAATTAATAAATGTTCCAGGTTTAAGTGGGTCTACTAGGCTTAATTCTCCATCCAAAATTTATACAACTCTACATCCACTACTTCCCCGATTATACGCAATGATATCAGATCTGAATAATAGTAGCTAGAGTCAATGTGATGGTCCAAAGAGGTCAATGATTAGGATTATCCCTCTTTCCTAACAATATGACAGGCAGCCAACTACTGATTTTGCTACTTTGAACCACTTCAGCAAGTTTGGTTTTCAAAAACAAATCTGTACAACTATGATATACTTATATTGTTGAAACAAACTAATTTAAGATGAATACTAGATCATCTTTATGAACCATGATTACAATTTACAAACATAGCTTTATATAGTGACATACGAGTTATTATATCAAGTGAAATAATCGTTGCAATTGGTGAGTCCAACTTCACCAATTATTCTACTAGTCTGCCAACCAAAATTTTCTTTATTATCAATACCAATAGAACCACCAAGGTTCGCGGTATCGGACCCTTTATATGAGGTATCGATACCAGCGGTTTTTGGTTGAGAATATCGAATTATTTTGATATCGGAAAGCAAATAATTATTAATAAATTATTAAAATTAATTTAGAAAGAAAAATTTATACATTTAAACATAACTGTAAGTATTTTTTTTGTCATTTTTTAGTATTTTTAAAATTGAATGAAATAGTTATCAGTCTTACTGATTGGTTTACCTGCGATAAATAAGTTTCTTCTTTTACATTTTTGTACAATCTTATTATGCTTTTACACCCTTGCTGAGTGGTCTTTTTCGTTCAATTTTCTTTGCTGACTTAGACTAAAAAGAGAGAACCCACCCCCCCCCCCCCCCCCCCCCCCCCCCCCGCCAAAAAAAAAACCAAAAAACTATGTTGGTATCGGTCATTATCGGTATCG
This sequence comes from Iris pallida, assembly GCA_029216955.1. NCBI lineage: Eukaryota > Viridiplantae > Streptophyta > Magnoliopsida > Asparagales > Iridaceae > Iris > Iris pallida. The sequence goes on from JANAVB010035620.1 coordinate 2,508,383, forward strand.
GATTGGGACATGCCTGTCACGCCCCGATCCCGCAGAGTCCCTTTCGTCCTCGCTTCGGGCTCTTTGGGACCGTTCGTCCTCGCTAAGGCGTGATGCCGTGCAAGCCTAAGTTGCGCTTGCACAAGGCCGAGACCTGGAACAAGACAAGATAGACAAGTTTGACAATACGCAGCGGAACGTATCGTAGATAATTGAAGCAGCAGCGGACATATTTCAGAATACATGCATTGAACACAATGGTAACAAGAAACAATTCTCTTTATTGATTTCATTTGAACAGATTACAAGCTCTCGATTCTCTCTGATACAATGTTACATTCTCTCAGAACATTACAGATAGATTACAATGATCCCGTTCCCATACATTACATCCTTTTATATACAAAACCAAACTCTTGCACAGATGTCATCTCTTGGCATCTCTTCTGATTTCTGGCTCCTGAGGATGAGGCTCGGGCTATCGCTTCGGATAATCCTTTTCGATACAAGGTGCACCTACATGCAGACTGATGATGGATCAGTATATCAGCATACTGGTGAATGTGTGAACAAAGAGCTACATTTAACTGAAACGATCACTGTTCATTTAGTGAGAAAACGTTTCTTGTGATATGTTCTTGCTAGTTTTACCTAGATTCATTCCATGCATACAGAGTCAGTTTACATATCTTTTGAAAACACATCTTTGAAAAGCCACAGTTCATATCATTTCAAGCATACAAGGGACTATTCAATTCGAGCACGATGACTATTCATTTGTGCAGTGCGCAGCGTGTTTCATGAGCATATCATTTCATTAGGGACAACATCTTTAGCATTCTCTTTTCTAGTTCAAGACAAACTCAGGGTCAGATCACAAGCATGATATTACATCTTTTCTTTTAGTGGAACATAGCATTTCTTGGTAACAGATTAATCTCTGCAAGCATTTATATCAGAACTTAAGCAACACATGTATATCACTTTTCAGTGACTCTTACCATAGCCGACCGTCGATCCCTGCACAAGACAAGGATTAGCATAAACATGATAAAATCATCATTTTCCATATGATCTAAACTCTTGAGGCACATTTGATCTATCAGGCACATTTAATCTATTTCAGTCCATCAGATAACAGAGCCGAAGCCCCCAAGCAATAGAGCCGAAGCCCAGAGCCGAAGCCCCCACGTAGTGGAGCCGAAACCCCCAGATAGTGGAGCCGAAGCCCCCAGATAGTGGAGCAGAAGCCCCCATACAAAAGAGAAGCCGTCGCCCCCATACAATAGAGCCGAAGCCCAGAGCCGAAGCCCCCAGGTAGTGGAGCCGTCGCCCCCAGATAACAGATAACAGATAACATACCGGCACCCATTTTCATATGGATGCTCTCAGCGTTAGACATACATTCGCAAGCAAGCAGTTGAGCAGTCTACTTCTTATACATGCAGGTTATCTAGTTTCTTGTACTAGCAAGGCAACAAGTCTTCTTATCAGCATGCAGATTAATTCTTTCTTAGCATACAGGTTCTCTCTTTCCTTGTTCTTAGCATGGCAACATGTGAAATCTCTTACAAGCATACAAACTGGTTACCATCTTGTTATTAGCATGACAAGGTTCTCTTTATCAAGGCAACATTCATTTCTTAGCAAGGCAACGTCTGAAATCTCTTAAAGCATACTCAATGATTAACCATCTTGTTATTAACAAAAGCATTCAATCAAAAACTCAGATTCTTAAGGCGCAAGCGAATCAGCAAATGAGACTTCGTCCACTCACCCAGATTAATCGTCTTCTGTTGCAGAGCCAGCAATCCGATCTTTCTGTTTATCTAGTGCCTTCGCGGAGCGGGGCACTACATAATTACCCACCGAAAAGAAGTTTCGTCCTCGAAACTTAAGAAGAAACTTACGATATCCTTAGCAGCGATAGTCCTCATCCTTCGCCATCATCAATCCATGAAATCACAATTCAGATCGTATCAAAACTCTTGTTCAATCAAGTATTTCAATCTCAATCAATCAAATCGGTAAAACATTGCCGGCATCATAAAAATATTTACGGACTTATTGTATGGAACGTTCATCTCATTATTGATATCGAGTAGGCAACGGAATTTCGATCAGAAGACATGTACAAATTCAATTGAATCAAAATTGGCCAGAGGATCGTGTTGCTCTGATACCACTCTGTCACGCCCCGATCCCGCAGAGTCCCTTTCGTCCTCGCTTCGGGCTCTTTGGGACCGTTCGTCCTCGCTAAGGCGTGATGCCGTGCAAGCCTAAGTTGCGCTTGCACAAGGCCGAGACCTGGAACAAGACAAGATAGACAAGTTTGACAATACGCAGCGGAACGTATCGTAGATAATTGAAGCAGCAGCGGACATATTTCAGAATACATGCATTGAACACAATGGTAACAAGAAACAATTCTCTTTATTGATTTCATTTGAACAGATTACAAGCTCTCGATTCTCTCTGATACAATGTTACATTCTCTCAGAACATTACAGATAGATTACAATGATCCCGTTCCCATACATTACATCCTTTTATATACAAAACCAAACTCTTGCACAGATGTCATCTCTTGGCATCTCTTCTGATTTCTGGCTCCTGAGGATGAGGCTCGGGCTATCGCTTCGGATAATCCTTTTCGATACAAGGTGCACCTACATGCAGACTGATGATGGATCAGTATATCAGCATACTGGTGAATGTGTGAACAAAGAGCTACATTTAACTGAAACGATCACTGTTCATTTAGTGAGAAAACGTTTCTTGTGATATGATCTTGCTAGTTTTACCTAGATTCATTCCATGCATACAGAGTCAGTTTACATATCTTTTGAAAACACATCTTTGAAAAGCCACAGTTCATATCATTTCAAGCATACAAGGGACTATTCAATTCGAGCACGATGACTATTCATTTGTGCAGTGCGCAGCGTGTTTCATGAGCATATCATTTCATTAGGGACAACATCTTTAGCATTCTCTTTTCTAGTTCAAGACAAACTCAGGGTCAGATCACAAGCATGATATTACATCTTTTCTTTTAGTGGAACATAGCATTTCTTGGTAACAGATTAATCTCTGCAAGCATTTATATCAGAACTTAAGCAACACATGTATATCACTTTTCAGTGACTCTTACCATAGCCGACCGTCGATCCCTGCACAAGACAAGGATTAGCATAAACATGATAAAATCATCATTTTCCATATGATCTAAACTCTTGAGGCACATTTGATCTATCAGGCACATTTAATCTATTTCAGTCCATCAGATAACAGAGCCGAAGCCCCCAAGCAATAGAGCCGAAGCCCAGAGCCGAAGCCCCCACGTAGTGGAGCCGAAACCCCCAGATAGTGGAGCCGAAGCCCCCAGATAGTGGAGCAGAAGCCCCCATACAAAGAGAAGCCGTCGCCCCCATACAATAGAGCCGAAGCCCAGAGCCGAAGCCCCCAGGTAGTGGAGCCGTCGCCCCCAGATAACAGATAACAGATAACATACCGGCACCCATTTTCATATGGATGCTCTCAGCGTTAGACATACATTCGCAAGCAAGCAGTTGAGCAGTCTACTTCTTATACATGCAGGTTATCTAGTTTCTTGTACTAGCAAGGCAACAAGTCTTCTTATCAGCATGCAGATTAATTCTTTCTTAGCATACAGGTTCTCTCTTTCCTTGTTCTTAGCATGGCAACATGTGAAATCTCTTACAAGCATACAAACTGGTTACCATCTTGTTATTAGCATGACAAGGTTCTCTTTATCAAGGCAACATTCATTTCTTAGCAAGGCAACGTCTGAAATCTCTTAAAGCATACTCAATGATTAACCATCTTGTTATTAACAAAAGCATTCAATCAAAAACTCAGATTCTTAAGGCGCAAGCGAATCAGCAAATGAGACTTCGTCCACTCACCCAGATTAATCGTCTTCTGTTGCAGAGCCAGCAATCCGATCTTTCTGTTTATCTAGTGCCTTCGCGGAGCGGGGCACTACAATGCCAAACCGTATCGGTATCGTCCATATCGTATCGATATTGGCTGATACTGCAAACTATGAATAGAACATAGCAATAAGAGAAATGACAGATGCAAATAGAAAATAAAACAACGAGTCTGATTGTGTCACTGGAGTGGGTCCAACCCATGACCTCCCCTCGTTGTTCTTTTGGTAGAAGTTCAGCAGATTCCAAAACTTAGCCATTTCCACTTGGTTTTCAACTAGATTTTGACTAGTTCTGCGATTATGCAGTTTGTGGCCGAAAATTGTAGTTTCACAAAGTGATGGTTGGGTGGTATCAACAAATTGGGGGTGTCAAGATCAAGGAAAATTTTGATGGGAAGCCGTGATAATTCTGCTGACTAATCCTTACCTTATTGCTCTACCCTACAACCCCGTAATCACCTCTCTTTTTTCCTTCCTAAATTAATCATTTATCCTACCTCCTTAAACCTTCATTTGTAAGTTGTGCTTTCCAACACTACTAATTGAAACCCCTCCAAAACCATTCTAGACCCTTCAAGAGTTCTCAAAATCTTTCCACAACCCACCAACAATAATCCGAAACCTTAGCCTCCTCGATCACACCAACAAAAGCATATCTAGAACAAGGCCAAGAAACTCTAGCATAAACATTAGGGGGTGTTTAGTTGGTTGTAAATGAAAATAAATTCATCATTTACACTGTTTCCAATTACACAACAAACCGAACACGAAAACACAGTTCGAGATATTTAAGTGAAAACAAAGACCAAAGTTCATAGTACTCGAGTGTAAATCACACACACACACAAAAAATACTTATAGCTTCTTACAATTTTGTTTCGTTAGGAATTGTTGTCCTCATGCAGACATAACTCACACAATAGCAGAACATCACACACACAATAGCAGATAGGAAATAACCTGAGAGTTATTGATGTCAGATTTGCATAAATATTTGCTGGAATCTCATAATCATATGACTGACTGAAGTGAAGAACTCGGTTTCCCAATTAGGCACCATTTATTATTAAAGGGTGGGTTGTCACTAGACCCAGATTACAACCTCAACACAAACCATCAATATCATGACTTCATTACACTTAAGTGGCTCCAGAAGCCAAAGTACTTAAAAAGGGAGATAACGGCCTTCCAATTATTGAGGTTTCGGCAAAAACTGCACTCAACCTCATTACCAAATTGGTTACTTCTCAGCAGAAACTAAGCAACCAACATGAATTGTTTTGTATGAATGAAACCAGGAGATTAGAAACAATGTGTTGCATATTACATGCAAAAGCCAAGTCTTCAACATGTGGCATTTTTAAGTTGGAGACTTAGCCTCTAATGGCTAATTTTAGTATAGGCTATTTTAAGCATAGACTATCTTTAGCATATGCTTAATGCTATATAAGAGAGCATCCTTTCAATAAAAATCACAATCTACACTCCACTCTCTCCCTCTCATTCTCTCTGGTTCAATTCAAAGCATTGTTCTTCGGTTTGTGCTCTGGGCAGAAAAGCTAAGTTCGGGGTCGCTCTTTCTGAGTTGTGTGCGACGAGGAAATACCGGTAGAGCGGAAGTTTTACCACTAGGAGCATTCGGAACAAGTCTGCACATAGACCCGAATCAACTCTTAGGGCAGTGCTTCGTGCGCGACTTTCCCGGAGGCCGGTAACATTTACTTTATTTTGTTTTGTTTGCAAAATTTTTTTGGAATAATTTCCAACAATCTAAGAGTTATTTGTTAATTTTTACTCTTTACTATCATCAACTTACCATTAACAAGTTATTTGTTAATTTTTGAATATTTGTCAAATTAGCAACAATTTATCATTTTCATAAAGTGACACTTGAGACAAATATTATTTTGTTAGTAATTTTGTCAATTCTAGTTTTCTTTGCTCAATATTTAAATTTAGGCTAAAGTAAACAATTAATTGATTTAGTAAAATTCTTTTAATTTTAAAGCTCTAAAGTCGAGATTTATTTGGGAACAAGTCGAAAGGGTCCTTCTGTCAAAAAGTCGTAAATCGTCTAAGCGACCGGTTCTTAAGAGTTCCTAGGGAACCTCCGCTTGCTGGGATCCGGCCCCTATAGCTAACCCAACCTTATCAAAACTTGAAAAACTAAAATTTTAAAGGTCTATTACTAAAATCATTTAAATTGTTAAGTTTTAGCTTAATCCATCTTATTGAGTAAATATTTTATTTTATTTTCAGACCTTAGAAATCATATCTACCAAAGACGAGACTTCGACTGCTAAGCCAGCCAATTTGATGGCACCCACTTCAAGAGGTAGCAGAGTCAAATGAATTTCTGGCTCACCACTTTAGGACTGATTTCAGCCATTGATGGTTCCACACCCATCATAAATGATTCTGACGCCACCGAGTCTGACATAGGAATGTCCAAACCCTCCAGTTCCTCCAAACCTAAAACCCCTAAGGAAATAGATTTTCGCTGCTTCCATCGAATTCTAAGTGCTTTATCTGATTCACTTTATGATATATTCTTTGAATATAAAAGTGCCAAAGAACTTTGGAATGCTTTAGAAGATGAATATGGTTATGATGATGCTGGAATTGAAAGATTCACTTCTTCAGTATTTAATAAATATTTCATGTTAGATGACAAACCTATGAATGAACAAATCCATGAATTCCAAAAATTTGTGAGGCACATTCAAGCTAAAGGTACAACCTTTTCAGCTGAACATAAGATAGCTTGCCTAGTAGATAAGCTCCCTCCTTCTTGGTCTGATGTAAAAAAGGACCTCCATCGTACCCAAGGTGACGTTACTTTTGCCTAAGTACTGAAGCAAATTAGAGTTGAAGAACAACTTAGGATAAGGTCTAACTCCAAGACTGAGACTAAGGCTAAGGTAAACCTAGTAGAGTCATCTCATAGCAAACCTAAGCCTAATAATCCTCACAAACCCAAGAATAATATCTTCAAGAAGAAGAATATTGTTCAGCCTCATCACCAGAACCACCAAAATCGTCAACACCAGCAACTCCAAAAACCTAGAAGAAGTAAAAGAGGAAGGATTAAAAGGAATTTAGGGAAAGGCTTCTTCACTTATTTGATAGAGGGTGATCCCTCAACTTATGAAGAAGCAATATCTTCTTCTGATGCTCCTTTCTGGAAAGAAGCCATAAACAATGAGTATAACTCTATTATGGTGAATAATACTTGGTTTCTTGTAGATCTACCTTTAGGTAGTAAACCCATAGGTTGCAAGTGGATCTTCAAAAAGAAACTCAGAGCTGACGGTACTATAGAGAAATACAAAGCTAGATTAGTAGCCAAGGGTTTCACTCAGAAAAAAGGATTAGATTATTTTGATACATATTCTCCTGTAGCTAGGATTACTTCTATTAGAACCCTTCTAGCCTTAGCATCCATTCATAACATGCTCATCCATCAAATGGATGTAAAAATAGTATTTTTGAATGAAGATCTAGAAGAAGAGATCTACATGGAGCAACCTGAAGGTTTTATTGCTAAAGGTCAAGAAAAGAAAGTTTGCAGATTAGTAAAATCACTTTATGGCCTAAAGCAAGCTCCCAAGCAATGGTACAACAAATTTGATAAAGTGATTATAAAATATGGTTTCTTGCCAAATGAGTATGACAAATTTATATACTTTAAAAATTCTGGTAGAAGTTGTGTTATTTTATGCTTATATATTGATGATATCCTTATTCTAGGATCTTCACTGGAACTGATAAATAACACTAAGAATTATTTATCTAACCAGTTTGATATGAAAGACCTCGATGAAGCCAACTTGATCCTAGGAATGCAAGTGTCAAAATGCAAAGAGGGCTATACTCTATCTTTAGCACATTCAATTGAAAAAATGCTAAGAAAGTTTGAGTATTTTGACAAAAAACCTGCCCTTACTCCTTATGACAGTAATGTTGGCCTCAAGAAGAATGAAGGATCACCTATAGAACAACATAGATATTAATTCACAGATGATAGGGTCCCTTATGTACATATCAAATAGAACCAGACCCGATATTGCATTTGCTATTGGGAGACTTAGTAGATATACCGGAAACCCAAATCAGTCACATTGGACTGCATTTGATATATAGTATTTAGATATCTTAGAGGTATTCTAGATTATAAACTTCATTATTCTAGACACCCTGATATTATAGAAGGTTATTTAGATGCAAACTGGGTAACTGATTCACATGATGTAAAATCTACTACTGGATATATTTTTACTCTAGGAGGAGCAACAATCTCCTGGAGTTCATGCAAACAAACTATCATAGCTAGGAGTACAATGGACTCTGAAATGATAGCTCTTGACTCTACATGTACAAAAGCCGACTGGCTTAGAAATCTAATTATGCATATACCTGTTTATCATATTCATGTTCCTGCAATTTCTATCAATTGTGATAATAAATCTGTTATTGAACTACTAAAGCATGATTCTGCGAATGCTAAGATGAACATGCACCTGTAGCTGCGCTTCAAGTCTATAAAGAGCATATTGGACAAATATATGGTTCTTGACTATATAAAGTCAGAAAAGAACCTTGCAGACCACTTGACGAAGGGTCTGTCTAGGACATTGATCCTAGAATCATCGAGGGGGATTGGGTTAAGCCCATAATTTAGTCACCAGCAGTGGCAACCCAACCGAGTCTGACTGGAGATCCCAAGAAGCCGGTTCAATGGGTAGGAACAAACTGGACTAGTGACTAATATGGAACACTGACCTTGAAATTAAATTCTCTTTAAAATAAAAGCCCAGGAGGCTGTACATGTGTACATTGATACCCCATCCCTATGGTGACAGTGTTCTGGTGTGATATGGTTAGGGTGAGTTTAAACTCTTAATAAGTCCAAGCATGATATGCAGGGTTGATACCTATCACCAACCCTTGAGGACTTACCTATATGAGAGGTCGTGAAGGCCGCGACTATAGGACAGAGCGATCCTAGACAACTCTCATGAATGTGTAAAAGTGCGCATGGACAATCAAAGCGCCACCCGATAGACCCAAAGAACCTCTAGCGTATTATGTGTGCTATTTTCTGAATCTGGTTCAAGAAGTCTGATTCAAGGCATAGTCCATCAAGCACTTCTTCAGACAAAGACAATAGTAACTAAGTGAGATTCAAGGATGTAGTCCATCTCATCTATGCATAATATATATTTGTCCAGGAATCCTCTATCAATTCTTATTCCCTTGTCATCTCTATGTTTTTCGGAACTTGACTTTTGGGGGGGGGGATTGTTGCATATTACATGCAAAAGCCAAGTCCTCAAAAGCTAAGTCTTCAACATGTGTCATTTTTAAGTTGGAGATTTAGCCTCTTTTGGCTAATTTTAGTATAGGCTATTTTAAGCATAGACTATCTTTAGCATATGCTTAATGATATATAAGAGAGCATCTTTTTAATAAAAATTATAATCTACACTCCACTCTTTCCCTCTCATTCTCTCTGGTTCAATTTAAAGCATTGTTCTTCGGTTTGTGCTCTGGGCCGAAAAGCTAAGTTCGGGGTCGCTCTTTTCGAGTTGTGTGCGACGAGGAGATACCGGTAGAGCGGGAGTTTTACCACTAGGAGCATTCGGAACAAGTCTGCACATAGACCCGAATCAACTCTTAGGGCAGTGCTTCGTGCGCGACTTTTCCAGAGGCCGGTAACATTTACTTTGTTTTATTTTGTTTGCAGATTTTTTTTGGAATAATTTTCAACACAATGTACAGTACACGCCTGAGCCATCACGCCCATTTGAGATCATCAAGAGATGGAGAGAAGTCACGCCCTCTTGCAGGTGTTTGCATTTAAAATCAGTTCAGGTTGACATCATCTGCGCGGGTTTTTTTTTCTTTTCTTCCGCGGCACTTATTCTCATACCTGACAATAATGTGTGTAGCTGTAAAAAGTTTTATGTGACGCCAATTGAGGACAGTACCAGAAAAAAAAAGTTGTCACCTGCGCTTAATATATGTTCATAAACTAATTGTTTCTTGACTCGAAAATGATAGTTAATTAATTCAAAGAGATCTCTTGATGATCTCAAACCAGGAGATGAAAGAGTTTTCTTGTGATCTTCGTCTGAGCACATACTTCACACTTTTCTACCTTATTCCCACATTTGGAGATAAGTTCTAGACTAGGCATTTTGTTTATTCTTTTACAATGAACATATTCTAGCCTATTATGCCACAACTCAAGAGAATAATCGGAAAGAGCGACTGCATTAATTTTATTAGACTGGTTTACAAGCTGAATTTTAAACATCCCTTCGGTTTGATAAGCCTTTTCGAAGTATGTTCCCTTCTTGGACATCACCATCTGACCAGCATTAATGTCCATCCTCAAGCCTGCGTTGCTTATAAGCAGGCTCCCAGAGAGTAGGTTCTTGGCAATCACCGGAACATGCTTCACTCCTTGGAGCATCAGAGTGTTCCTGAAAGTGAGTTTCAGCTACACAGTCCAGATCTCCAGAACTTCAGCTTGGACCTGGTTCGCCATGACAACTTTTTCAGACATTGGCTGGTACGTGACAAACCATTCCTTGCCATTGTAGTGCCCCGTCCCGCAAAGTCTATCGGAGAAATCGAAACGCCAACGGCGTTGGAACTTAGCCTTGCATCGGCTGCTCAAAGGCTCGCTCGTCCGAGGCGACTCCTCGCACAGGTGGGGGAGTTTCGGTGAACTCGTTTCATCTTAGCCTTCACTTAATAATGCGCATGTTTTCAACTTGCACTGGTAGGCTAATCTAAAAGCTATGCACCAATATAGCTAAGGAAATAATCCCGTCGGGTCGGAATGTCTTAGAATATAGAAAATGGTCCCACGGTCATCATAGAAGTCGGCTCAGCGTGCTTTCAAATGACACTTAATCCTTCGATCCCGTGGCTTGGGAGAAGGACGTTGGTTTAAGTTGCTAAGTTGCCGATACTTAAAATAGCCTAAGTCATAGGCGTCGCCTGCATGAATGCTTTGCTAAAGCATACACGGTCCTACCCCGCAAGGCTTGGCATAGCCTTCGCACGTCCCGCTAGTTAAGTCGTCTTGCACGGCTCGTTGGCTAAGTCTAGGCACGAACTTGGTTGTTCAAGTCGACCCCGTGCCTAGCACGTTCCCTCGATGCGTAGCTCGGCGTAGCCTTCGCTCGTCGAGTCATTGCCGAATAAGTTAGACAAGTGTTGTGCTGGGCTATCAAAGCCATTTCTAGCACTGTCCCGCTCTATCTGCGGTTGTCAAGTCGCGTAGTCCCTTGAGAACAAGGCTCGTCGTGTAAAGTATATGACTGGAGCGTTAGCGTCGCCTAGAGAACCAGGCCTGTCTAAGGCACGAGCTACGGTTGGTTTAGTAAAAAGCTTGCCACGAACAAACAAAGTCCACGCGACTTGTTGTCGCCGAGATCGGTCCCGCTACTTGGGAGTCTCGTCATGTCTTGATATGTCCCGCACACGAGATCGGTCCCCTGGCTTGGGAGTCTCGCTAAGTCTTGATATGTCCCGCACACGAGATCGGTCCCGCGGCTTGGGAGTCTCGTTAAGTCTTGATAGAAAGAATGAATGCATGGTCATGTTATGGAAGAAACTGGATAGACTGGATAGATCGAGTATGCATGGTCATGGACAACTTGTCGACAAGGTGTAGTCTTCTCGAATGATTACCGGGGCGCCGGAATCATTCGTCCTGGGGGAAGCGAGTGTGGCTCAACCTGCATGCCGGATAACCGCATGGGAGTATCGGCGCTTCCGGGGCTAGCTACCCTTAGAAGGGCGGACCGATACCCCCGCCGAGCCAGTCCAAGATAGCTTAAAATTGCTAGTGACCACTCATGTAGATGTGTCGACAGATAGCGGCACACCGCGTGTATGCCTTTGGATTGAGTCTAGAACTTGAATGCTTGTCTAGTTGGAAACACAAGGTCTGGGCCTAGGACTGGGCTGCAGCATAGGCACCGTGCTTAGCACGATAGATGGCATCGGAAATGTTCATGGATTCGTCTCTACGGTTCATAAGTCTTGTCTAAGCTTGGTTCATGAGTCGAACAGAATGGTCGCAAGGCGGTCGTATGGATAAGTCTTGATAGCGAGGCACGGCCTCAGTCTTGAATGCGTAAACAAGTCTAAGCAAAGTATAGAGGCACGACCTGCACGAGTCGTCCCGTTGCCGTTCCTTGGCACTTGAATCGTTAGCACGAGAATTGGTCAAGTGACTTGAGTTTAAGCAACGGTCTTGGCACGGCCGAGTTCACGTGAATTGCCCCTCGACAAAGCATCGTCTTGAATATGTCTAAGTTGCGAATAGAATGTGGCACGACCTTGCCGTCCCGACTTGAAGTTCGGTCAAGTACCTAAGCGATGAGGCATTGCCTCGATCGGAACACACGTCAGTATTATAGCACGACCATGTCGTTGTACGTCGAGTTGGTTAGACGTCAAGTCTTAAAACTGATCCTAAGGCAAGACTAGAAAGACAATTAAAAGGGTTTAAGCTGCACAAAAGTAAATGAAACGTGTCGGTTCTGTATGGGTGGGAGAGAAGCTCACTCCACCAGTACAGTGGTACTGACACCCACACAGTGTTTCATGTGCAGGCACAGGTAGAAGCTCGTGGCGCGGAGCTCGCTTGGATGCGTCGAGGCACGGAGTTCCTTGGCGAGTCGAAGCGTGCGGCCGCGTGATCTGAAGACTTATACAGGACATAATGTATGGACATCGCCTTCCGAAGCTTCCGCTGACATCAAGTATTGTATCGAGAGATGAGAGAGAGCAGAATGACTTGTAAATGAGAGAAAAGTGAGCACGAGAGACTTGTAATTTGGCCTTGCGCCCACAAATGTAATCTTGTATTCAATATCAATAAAGAGATTTCTTTTGAGTTACTTGAGTTCATGTGTTCTTCTTTAAATTCCGCTGCAATGTATTCAATGTTTCTGCTTGGGACTTCTGTGCGACGACTCCGTCGCCGCCGATGAAATCGGCCGTTATGGAACTGCCTTGCACGAGCGCAATCTAGGCTCGTGCGGCATCATGCCTTAGCGAGGACGATCGCTCCTACGGGAGCAGGGCGTGACAGAAAAGACAGGGCACGTCGTATCGGTGTCTGTCCACTAGTCAGAGTCAGTCCCCACAGTAGTGACCTGAGCGATCATAGCAACAATGTTAGAAACCAATGAAACCTTATTAGGCTCACCTTTCTCTGATTGTTTAGGCTTGGATCTGCATTCACTTTTGTAGTGGCCTTTCTTGCCACAATTGAAACAAGTCACGTGGGACTTGGAGTTTAGGCTTGGATCTGCATTCATTGGTATTTCTGCTTATGAAGTTGGCATTGATCTTACCCGTCGCAATAGCAACTGTCGAGAGAGTATTTTCAGCTATGAAAATTATCAAGACTCAAGCTACGCAATCGACTTGGAGATGAGTTTATGAATGATCGTTTGATTGCTTATATTGAGAAAGACATGTCTGCGACCGTAAGCAATGAAGACATTATTCAACGATTTCAAAAGATGTGCAATCGCAGAGGAGTATTGTAATCTGAAATTAGTTGTTATAATCTGAGATTACTTATCTTGTGTTTTGTAAGACATTATTCAATGAACACATGTATGTTTTTTGAAAATTATCTTGTGTTTTTTAGAATGTGATTTTATTTTTACACTCCTTATGTTTAAGACCGACCCCCCTCTCTTGAATTCCTACGTCCGCCCCTGCCCATAGTGGTCTTTGCTCTCAAGAACTCAATGTTCCAAGTTGAGTACTCCGATTAGTCGAGGGTCCTGTAAGCCAAGGACAATGTCCGCAGACCTGCCTCTCCAAATTCATTAAGATGCTTGCTGTGTATCATCTTCGAACATTCTTCCATTCTTCGCCAATCTTTTAAATTGTTGGGAAAGAAACGCGGAAATCTTTTCCCAAACCGGAGAGTACCTGTGAGAGGACCGAGCAATACAACGTACGAACCCAAAAAATAGCCACACAAAAACAATCACGCAGACACAGAGAATTTTTGACGTGGAAACCCTTGCGGGAAAAACCACGGGACGATCGGAGTCCAACCCTGAGAAGTCTCCACTAATGGAATAGAAGAATTACACCCTCTACAAACTCCTCCCGATCCAAATCGGATCCCCACAACACTTAGAGATAAGAACAATGATTACAAGGCTACGAAGAGCGAGAACGACGAGTAGAGATTACCCGAAACACGATCTCCTTCGAAAACGACCTTCAATCCTCCGTCTTCTTCTTCGAAGTTGCAATGGCACTCTTGCCTCCTTCTCTCTCCAAAAGTTGTGTTACTTTACGATTATGCGATCATAAATTAGGGTTGAGAAAACTCAATATATCTTCCTAATCCCGCAACCAACCTGGACCGTTGGATTAGATCCAATGATGTAAACTCATCCAGAAATTCGCTTCAGCCCCCGACGACACAGAGTTCGGGGCAACCAGCACCTACTGGCCAAACCCTGGAACGGCCAGACCGAGTTCAGCCAGAACTCGGCCTGGGACCGAGTTCGGCCCGAACTCGGATCCCCTGCTTCCAGCAGCTCCAGCAGCAGCAGCAGCAACTCCGTCGCCTACTTCCCGAGCTTCTTCGACACACGAACGGCGCTCGTCGCACTCCGGGGCCTTCTCCACATAGGTTGGGAACCCCACCCACTCCAACAAATCTCCCCCTTCACAACTATGGGGAGGATGTCGTCATCCTGACGACCTGCCTGCAGTACTCAAACTTTCCCCTTGGTAGAATCTTCGTGAACATATCAGCTCCGTTGTCATCTGTATGCACCTTCTCAAGCTCCGCGTCCTTCTTCTCAACCACATCGCGTATCCAATGATACCGAGTCTCGATGTGCTTGGACCGGCTATGAAACGTCTGATTCTTCACCAGGTGAATAGCACTCTGACTGTCGCAAAGCAAAGTATACTTCTCTTGCTTCAGTCCCATTTCCTGCAACAGCTTCTTCATCCACAACAGCTCCTTGCAAGCCTCCGTTGCCGCAATGTATTCTGCCTCCGTCGTCGACAAGGCAATATACTTCTGCAACCGCGACTGCCACGACACCGCTCCTCCTGCAAACATCATCACGTAGCCCGAAGTCGATCACCTCGTGTCTACATCTCCAGCCATATCAGCGTTGGTATACCCAACCAGCTTCGGCTCGTCACCACCAAAGGAAAGTCTCCAACCAGCAGTGCCCTGAAGATAACGTAGAATCCACTTGACCGCACTCCAATGTACCCTTCCAGGATTTGAAAGATATCTGCTAACCGTGCCAACTGCATGAGCAATATCTGGCCTCGTACACACCATAGCATACATAAGGCTTCCCACAGCTGAGGCATATGGAACCCGCTCCATATCTTCCTTTTCGTCCTCGGTAGATGGACAATGTTCCTCAGTGAGCTTAAAGTGAGCCGCGAGGGAGGAACTCACTTTCTTCGACCCGTCCATCCCGAAATACTGAAGTACCCGGTGAATGTACTTCTTTTGGGACAAGTATAGCAGCTTGGACTCTCTCTCGGCTGATCTCCATCCCAAGAATAGTCTTCACTGCGCCCAAATCCTTCATAGAGAAGGCCGTGCCCAGCTTGCGCTTCAACTCAGCTATCCTAGTGGCATTCCGACCCACTAATAGCATATCATCAACATAGAGCAATAAGATGATAAAATCATCATCGACAAAATACCTCACAAATGCACAATGATCCGACGTCGTCCGTGCATAACCATGCTCCCCCATAAACGACTCGAACTTCCTGTACCACTGCCTCGGAGCCTGCTTCAGACCATACAAGCTCTTCCTCAACCGGCAGACCAAATGTGACTTGCCCTTCTCACAGAATCCCTCCGGCTGCTCCATGTACAACTCCTCCTCAAGATCACCGTGGAGGAATGCCGTCTTCACTTCCATCTGCTCGACCTCCAAGTCGAAACTGGCTGCTAATGCTAGCACCACCCGAATAGACGAATGCTTGACGACAGGCGAAAAGATCTCATCATAATCCATGCCTTTCCGCTGACCGTAGCCCTTGACTACCAGCCTCGCTTTGTATCGAGGGCGAGTAGCATCTTCCGTCTGCTTCACTCTGAACACCCATCGATTCTTCAAAGCCTTCTTGCCCTTTGGCAACCGCACCAGATCATAAGTGGAATTGGTGTGCAAGGAACTCATCTCCTCCTGCATAGCCACCATCCACTCCTGCCTGTGTTCGTCTTCCATAGCCTCTGCGAAACTTTCGGGCTTCCCCCCGTCAGTCAATAGCACATACTCATCCGGTGAGTATCTCGTAGATGGTCGACGATCCCTGTCACTCCTTCTCAGTGGAGCCACTGGTGCTGGCTGTATACCGACAGCCTCCGCCCCTTCAGGAACTACCTCTCCGGCATGCTCATCCTCCTGAGGGACACCCTGACCACCATCAGCAGGCTGATGATCAAGGTTGGGAGCAACTTCATGTACCGGCTCCCCCATAACTGGATCCTCTGCGATGTCCTCTGGAAACTGCTCGAAGCGAAATGACTCTAACTCAGGCAATTCCTCAGCCTCAGAAGGCGTCTCGGAATCCTGAGTGTTGGTCATGGTCTGATCCTCGACAAACACCACGTCCCTGCTTCTGTAGAGCTTTCCTTCCACTGGGTCATAGAGTCTATAGCCAAACTTATCCCGACCATAGCCGACAAAGACGCATCGCCTCGTCTTCGGCTCAAGTTTGGTCCTCTCGTCCTTCGGTACATGCACGAAAGCTTTACAACCAAACGCCCACAGGTGACTGTATGACGGCTCTTTGCCGTACCATACTTTATCAGGCACATCACCCTGCAAAGGAGCACTAGAAGACAAATTAATAATATAAGCAGCTGTGAGAAGAGCCTCACCCCAATAACTGCCCGGCAAGTTTGCTTCTGACAGCAAACACCGCACCCTCTCCATCAGTGTCCTGTTCATGCGCTCCGCTACACCATTAAGCTGAGGTGTCTTTGGCGGAGTCTTCTAGTGTCGTATCCCTTGCTCTCTGCAATACGCATCAAAGGGACCGATGTATTCGCCGCCATTGTCGGACCGAACACCGACAACTTCTTGTCCGTCTCCCTTTCAACAGAGGCCTGAAACTCCTTGAAAGTAGGCAGCACCTGATCCTTGGTCTTTAAGGCATAGACCCAAACCTTCCTGGAACGATCATCAATAAAAGTCACAAAGTAAGAAGCACCACCAAGAGATTTTACCTTCATATGACCGCAGACATCCGAGTGAATCAACTCGAGCAACGCCGGCTTCCTCGAACTTGGGTGACTTTGGAAAGACACCCTATTTTGCTTCCCAGCTAAACAGTGCGTGCATTTCTCCAACTTTGTAGACTTGAGCCCTGGAATCACCTTCCTGTTCACCAAGTAGCTCATCCCCTTCTCGCTGATATGGCCGAGCCGCCTGTGCCACAACTCGGTAGACGCATCACTGACTGTGTTCACCTCCTGTGCCCCCTCTGCGCTCCCCTCCATATAGTAGAGACCGGACTTCTTGCTTCCTCTGGCAATCACCATCGAACCTCTGGAAAGCTTCCACTGACTGTTCCCGAAGAGACTGAAGAATCCCTCGTCATCCAACCTTCCAACCGACACCAGGTTGAAACGGATATCAGGGACATGACGAACATCCTTGAGAACAAGAATCGCACCCGTCTTCGTTCTCAGATGCACATCTCCAATGGCAACCGCCTTCGACACATCTCCATTGCCCATCTTCAACACGCCACAGTCGCCTGTCGTGTAAGTGGCAAACAGTGCCCTATTGTGAGATACATGTGCTGAAGCCCCTGAGTCTAAAACATGTCACGACCCGGTCCCAATTGCTTGGGTCGAATCGGATCATGCCCAGCCTGCACCGTTGTTGAGACGGCGGCAGTAAGCTGTTCAGTAGCAGGTAACCATACAACAACACTATATTTGTCACAACTCAACATTCAAAAATTTAAAACTTTATTCAACTTTTACATGAAATAAAAGATACAACTTAAACCATTTTTTTTTATACATCATGAATAAAAGAAAACTCTAGGCAAACAGCTCAGCAATCTCGAATTCCTCGTCTTGGGATCGCGTAACAAAGCCTCATCATTGATACCTAAAATGTTGGGTCTCCAGTCAGGAGGGAGCAAAGTACAATTACGAATATCCAATAATTCAAATAATAATTTGAAATTTGCAATGTTAAACAATTTGAAATACTTTAACAATATTTTTCACAATTCTACAATTGAAAATAATGTGATTTGAGTAGGTAACGAACTATGACCGGCTTGGGATGATTCAATTATATCCTAATGATACGGTCCGGCCTATCCTCGTGTATAGAAGGAATCAGCTCGCACGATCAATGATGCAATATAGGGGTATTGGTCATAGACGCTACACTACTCCCCCAATATCCCGAGTCAATCAGATTCAATCAATGAGTCAATATTCGAACTCTAGGAGAGAGTTCCGTGTAGCAATGTGGTTTAAAATTGCAATAAAACAATTACTAGATAAATTACCAAATAGACATAACTGCACTTGCCTTTGTTTTAGAATGACTGGATAGACGAGTCGGTACCGAGGAGGAACGTCAGTTGTAACTTCGAGTTCCTACAATTGAGAACTCGACTTAGATTCCTGAATAACCAGACTAAGTGTGCTAGTTGCAATCTCTAGTAGTAAGTCCTAGTCAGGTTTTAAGTTGTATTAATTTACAGCTAACGATTACGTCGCAACTACGTGCGTTGATTAAGCCGGTTAATTGAATTATTTGGAAAATCACGAGAATCGATTACAATTTGGAAAATCGCAAGAATCAATTATAATTTGGAAAACTTTGTGTTTTCATAATATGTATATAAAATACAGTTTTCTTTTAGTGACAAACAGTGAATTAATAATATTTTATTTATTTTAGCTAAACTCGTAATTAAGCCGTAAATTACGTCCTATCTACGAATATGAAATCAATCCAAAATCCACCCAAATCACATCCACCAGAAAAGGAAAGGAAAATAACTACGCTACACAAATACATGGGCACAGCTACTGGTCCTAGGGTGGGCTTATGCCCGATACATCTTTCTTTTACATTAAATAAGAAAATGACTGAATTATTAAATAAAATGCAGAATTTAAATGACTATAATATTTAGCCTAAAAATAAAATAATAAATAAAAGAAAACTAGGAGTCTCAGACTCGGTCATTTTTCTCAAAATTCGGTTTATGCCTCAACGTCCGGTCGGACCGGTGCGTTTGCATTTCGCCGGGGCCCACAGACCGGTACGTCGTCGCCTGAAAATCGGTTTAGAAAATCATTTTCGAAAGCCAGTTTTGAAATCAATTAAAAATATAATTTTGTAAAAATTGGGCAGCACTTCCTCTATTCCGGGACAAACCCAAAACTGGGAAGCGCGCCAACAAACACCAGCAAAATGTCCCAAACCAGGGAAAACCCATTTCCAACCAAAATGGTCCACAGAAATATCCACCAAAATTCCAACACCACAGAAATAATTCCCGAAAAGTCCGGGAATCCAATATCAACCAATTCACACCAACCCAGCAAGTAAAAACACAGGAAAATCAAACTAACGCAGCTAAACGAAAATTATAACGCAGCTATCCGGATTCCCGAGAGGGAACCGGGGGACCGATCTATCCTCATCGACTCACGGGAGGGACGAACTACTCTGATTAACAGAAATTACCAAGATCCGTTGGTCAGGGAGCCGCGGGATAATCTCGGGAAAGGAATCCGAACTAAGTCGGCAGCAGGTAGAAGTTCTGAACCGCGGGAAAGTCCACGGACAGCGGGAAATCCACGGGAACAGCAAAGAACCGCGGGAAAGGGTGCTGGAAATCCACAGGGAGGGTTTCCGGACAGCAACGACGACAGCGGGGCACACTGACGCGATGGGGAGCTGCTGGCCACAGGGGGTGGCGCTGGCGCGGAGCACGCCGGGGCGCGGGGGCGTCGGCGGACGGCGGACGGGGCAGCGGCCTCGGGATGGCCGCGGGGTAATCTCCGGGCTGACTGCGGCGGAGGGAGCCGCGGCCACAGGGGCTCGGCCGGACGATGAGGGCGGCGCGGGAGGCGGTCGCCGGCCTCGGGACGGCGGCGGCTGGCCGCAGAGGGGGTTGCGGCGGCGCGGAGGCATCGGCCACGGACGGTGGCGCTCGCGGGAGGCGGCGCGGTGGCGGATCTGGCCGGAGAAAGGGGGCTCGGGAACCGCGGAGGCGGGGCGAGCTCGGAGCTCCGCTGGACGGGGCGGGTGGCGCTAGCCACAGGGTCGGCCGCGGAAGGAGCTCGGGGTCGGGGCGCCGTCAGAGTCGAGCGGCGCGGGGCGGTCGGGCCGCTGGGAGCCACGCGCGGAGACGCGCACTGAACAGGGGAGGCGCCGGCGGGGCGGATGGCGACGGCTTCGCCGGACGGGAAACGGCCGGGCTAGGGCTAGGTGAAGGTGGAGAAGATGGGTTTGTTCCAGAGAGATGGAGAATATGGCTCTGTTGAGAAAGAGTGGAGTTGATCTCCTCTCTAATGCTTGTGAATAAAAAGAGGAGGGAATAAAAGAGTGATGATGTGTTCTGAACATGAAGAGTGGGAGTTATAAGAGAGGAATGGGAGTTGAGGAGTTGTGCTGGAGTTACGGAAATGAGGAGGTGGTCATTGTTGTGTGCTGGTGTATGGTGGGGGAAGTGGGAAAATAAAGTGGAGTGATGGAGAATTGTGTGGTCCAGAGGAGTTTAAGGGAGAGAGGGAGAATAGGACAGGGGAGTTGGCTAAATCGTGAGTTGCTAGTCCTTCGGGACAAACTCAAAATTATAATAAATTTTTTTTTATATATATATAAAGATTAACCAAGTCCAACAATTCAGAATTAAGAAACAGGAAAAGATTAGGTTAGGCTCAGGCCTGGGTCTGGGCTCGGACTCGGGTCTGGGTCCGAAAATCAAAAGTCCAAGTTATTAATATTTTCGAAATCATTTTCCACTCAAAAATATTTAATAATATTAATATTAATAATAATAATAATTAGAAATACTACTAATAATAATTAATTACAAAAATATGGATTTCACAATCTTCCCTCCTTAGAAAATTTCGTCCTCGAAATTAAAGTAAGGTTAGGGATCAAACAGCTACGGGTACTACGCCCGTAACTCAGGTCCAACAATAAGAATTTTTAAGGCAGCCGTGGATGAGACGGTTTATGATATCATCCATGTAGAAAAATACAAAAGCGAACCAAAGTACACGAGGTTGATCAGACCATCATGCACCGGTTCTGATTAGACAATATATTAGTGGGTGCACCCAATAAAATACTGTCATGATCAAGCTTGATAAGGAGATAGCTTGCAAAACTAGGCTAACTTAGCAGCATTAGTCAAATTTAGAACGGAAAAAGAAAAGATAAGAAATAGGAGTTTAAGTGATGACTCAAATTCTGATTTTCTTCTCATCTCTGACTAGGCTTGCAACTGGTTTCTCTGGCACTGAAAGGTTGATTCCAATCTTCATCTCTGAATTATCCAAAGTGTGACTCGGATCCGGAATGTAACGTCTGAGCTGTGATGTAGAAGACGTTGCAACCTCTCAAGATTAGCTGGTAGAGCTAACTGGTACGCTACTTCCAACTCGTCCTAAACTTCAAATGGCCTGATGTACCTGGCCTCAATTTCCAGCTCCGTCAAAACTGATTGTTCCTCTGGTAGGAGAAACTTCACCAAATGCAATTTGGTCTTCTCAAAACCCACCAAAATCCAAGACGCAAAATCTCAATACATCTTCAAACGTCTGGATTGACCCCTCTGATTGCTCGTCCCACGGTACTCCATGAATCCGGTAGATGTGCCTCTCGTACAATGCTGCCAACTTCTTAGTGGATAAACCAACTTTGAAAGTGTGCTGACTTAGTCAGTCAGTTTATTAAAATCCAATTGGTGCCCTTCCCTCCTTGGGAACAAGGCAATCCTTACTCAAAGTTCATTGTTATATGCTTCTACTTCCACTCCGAATTGTCCAGCGGCTCCAACAAACTTGTTGTTCTCTTGCTAAATTCTTCATGTTGACAAAATCCTATACCTGGAATTGTCCTTCTTTATTCCATAACACCAATCAATGGAGGCATATTTCGATACATCTTATTTTCTCCTGAATATATGGATTACTGCGACTGGTGCATTTCTTTCATCAACTCGTTCCTCCGTTTGTCAGCCGATACGCAAAGTCTCGCACCATTCTTCAGAGTTCCACTGCTGATCAATTTAGAAACCCTCAAGTGTTCTTGCCAACACTTGATCTTTAAGTCTGCAAAGTGCCTCGTTTTGAAACTACGTCCTCTTGATAAATTGTCCATCAGCCTCGAACTTCATCAATACTGAATCAGCATCCAGCTCCGTCCTTCTATCTCCAGGTAGTATAACCTCCAGTCCAAACTTTTCGATGTCTTCTAGCAGGTGCCACTCCTTGGCTAAGAACTTCGCCATCAGTATCGACCAAGTGCATCAGTGACCACATTAGCCTTACCTGAATAGTACTGCAGGTTGATGTCGAAATCCTTCATCTGCTTCAACCATCTTCTTAGTCTAACATTCAGCCCTTCCTGAGTGAAGACATATTACAGACTTTGGTAGTCCGTACATATTTTCACTCCCTTTCCATAAAATCATGCTTCCATAGCTTCAAAGTAAAGATAATTGCAGCAATTCAAATTAGGTGTTGGATAATTCTTCTCATGAGTCTGTAGTTGCCTAGATGTGTAAGCAATTACTTTCCCATGTTGTTGAAGAACGCAACCCAGTCCTTTTCCAGAGGCATTACTGTAAATTGAGAACCCACCGGTTCCTGCGGGTAGCGCAAGAATTTGTGTAGTGGTAAGTCTCTTCTTCAGCTCCTTAATGCCGCCTAGCAATCTTTCGTTCAGATGAACTCTTCATTCTTCCGAGTGAGCTTCGTCATCGGCTCAGCAATCTTGGCGAAATCCTTCACGAACTTCTGATAGTAGCCAGCCAAGTTCAAGAAACTTCTGAATTGAACTTGGGGTTTACCACTCTTCAACAGCAGCTATCTTCCATCGAAATTTCTTCTCTTGACAACATGGCCAATAGTCCACCTTGTCAAAGAAAAATCTACGTTCAAATAACTTACCATGAAACTTCTTTTTCCTCAAAGTTTCCAAAACTTTCTCAGATGTTCTTCATGCTCTTCTTCAGTCTTCGAATATATATCAGAATGTTATCTATGGAGAAGATAAACTGATTCAAATACTTATGAAAATCTCTGTTCATGAGATTCATGAACATAGCAAAAGCATTTGTCAGTCTAACATCCTGACCAAAGGAAACTACCCATACTTGGTGTTTGAACGCCGTCTTGGAAATGTCCTCTTTCCTGACTTTGATTTGATGGTAGTCAAATCTTAAGTCAAACTTCGAAACACCCTAAATCCACACAAACAGATCAAACAGATCCTCGATCCGGACAGAGAGCACTTGTTCTTTAGTGTCTGGTAATCGATGCACATCCGTTGTTCCATCCTTCTTGGACATAAACAAGATAGGTACTCCCTAAGGTAGAGTTCCATTCTGCATAAATCCTAGAGCCTTCATTGATCTGGTCCTTCATCTTCTATGAACCCCGAGTCTGCATCATGCCTTAATGTAGGAGGCAAGGTCTGCTGGATAGGAAGAGAGTCCCTAGATTGTGGCCTAACAGGCGTTGCTGGGATAGGTATTCTGGTATGATGAAAAGATAAGGGGCAATCCTTTACCCGATGTTTAACAGATCCATATGCCAAACATTGTCCCAAACTTTTGCGGCAACTAACGGTCTGATGACCAGGTGTAACCTTCGTTTCCGAACTTTCAAAATTCCTATTATTTTTCTTCTTTTTTTTCTTTTTTTTGCTTGAGAGAATAAATTTGTCTATGAAGAAAAAATCGCAACTATTTTCGATTTATAAAAAGGTTTGTTAATTTTAATTTTCAAATTAGTTTTAGGAATAATATTATTTAATACTGTTTTAGCGATATTAATCAATAAACTATACTTGTTATTCAATATCTATTTTAGATTTAATAAATCTATTGCTACATTATTTTAGCAAAGATTGTATCTATGAAAATCTATTTTATAGATTATTGAATATTAATTTAAAACTACTATTTTAATTTAAGATCAGATTTATCCTTATCAATATTTTAAATCTATTAGAGGATAAGCATTGGATATTATTTTGGATCATTATTTATTTGGTTATATTTGATATAATAATTTAAGTTATGAAAGATTCGAACAATATTGGATTCATAATCCCTTCCTATCTAGGAAACCTCTTCACCCTATATAAAGGAGGCTTCCCTTTTGTTTCCTTTCCACAGAAATCATAATCTCTATTCGATGACAGTCTCACCACAGCCCATCCAATCCCAACAATTTATCAACCATCACCATAACCGTCGTGTCCGTATCCACCACGATACTGGAACCCATCCTCTCGCCTCTGCCGACAACGCCGGGAACTCCTTGGCCGACCACCTTCGCCATCAATACCCAAGCCGCCATCGTGCCCACGCCCGCCCGGCCGTGCTCCTCCACGGGCAGCGCTGCGACCGGCCGAGCAATCGCCGACGCCGCTTTGTGGGGTTTGACCCCCAGGTGACAAACACCAACCACCGCCTCGCCATGAAGCCCCGACCTCCTCATGGCCGCTGGATCCTCGCCGTGAGTCCTCACAAGCCAGTCCTCCGCCGAGGAACGCTCCTGAGCGCTAGCTCTCGAAGCTTCCCTCTTTTCTCCCCAAATGGTAACTCACTCTCTCTCCCATCCTTCAGTTCATTTATTCTTATCATTGAAGAAGAGAGCAACATTTTGCTTCTTCCGCATATGGGGAAAAGAGAGCACAGCATTTTGTCTTTTCCGCACATGGGGAAGAGAGCACACCAGACCGTCTCTATCCATATGTTTACTATTTTATTATTACTTACAAAAGACATGAGAGAGTTGGTTTTGGTATTATACGATTATTTGTATCCAGAAGTAATTGTGTGTGTATTATTATAATTAATATTTTCTAAAACACTTATAATAAGAATGGGCAGTATGCATGTGTTTGGACTTTAGTAATGGGCTAAAGCCCAGTTGATTATTTTAAATATGGGTCGTGAGTAATACAAAATAGTTTCATAATATTGTAATTATATATTTTAAATGGCCTGTATAATTGGCATATTTACGAATATGATTTATTTGGACTTGTTGATTAGGTTTCTAATCCTAAAACGGCTTCCTAGATTTTCATGTTTTAACTAAATATCATTTTAACTAATAAATGTACTATAAAATACTTTCTAAAATATTCTAATAGATAGATTCTAATGGTTATAAATATTTTCCTAAATTTTTTTTATCTAAAAAGATTAAATATCCATTATCTTTCTTAAAAGCAAATCTTCCTCTTAGGTTAGAAACTTGATCATGACCAACCAAATTGTATTCCTACTTTTCTAGCAAAATCCAAAATTCTCCACATTGACCCTAGCAGGCCATTCTGGATTCAACGGACGATTTTGTGCATGGTCCGCCGGAATCCAACTCTGGACATACGGTTGGGTTTCGTATCGGAAAACTGCATCCGTAGACATATAGTTTGACGACTTTAGAGACCGTTGACTCTGGCACGCTTTTCGGTGCAAAGCGGGTCCAACGACGGATATCGTTTTTGTCCGAAATTACCGTTTTGCTCCTGTGTCCAGAATTGGACTTAAGGACAGGCAATCCTAGCTAATTTGACTATTCTGAGAACGTTGGTACTATTTATTTCAGCATCCGGAGACTTCTGCATGTGTTGATTGATTGTGGCTCATTGTGTGGTATAGTATTGGTTTCTCCAGCTAAGGACCTCAGGCAAGTGCACTTTCTGATTGCTTTCCGATTCATAGTAGTTTTTTCATTTCATGTCTATACATATATCTTGCTGCTTGTTGACACGCTCGTCACACGGAGTAGTCGGGAGGGGAAATATCTTAGTACACATGTGGACTACCCAGAAAATATCCCAAGATGTCTATTCGTGAACAATAGCATCTGCACACGGCACGTGTAGATGCCGGATTTATCCCCTAGCCGTTCACATGTCGAAAAGGATATTTCACACCACCTAGATAGATGTCTTTTATTAGCTTTTTCCTTGTTTACTTTTCTATCGTGCTATGTCATCAGTTTTCTTGCTAGCTTTCATCTCTCATATGCTATTTTCATGTTTTGTTAATTCTGTTATGTTTTGCATTGCCGTCGGTTTGTGTACTTGTTCCAATCCTGACTGGATAACCAACATTTTTCAGGTTTAGCCGTGATCACTCTTAGTACTGGGGAAGACTTGGGTATGCTGAGATCGACCTAGAAATAGAAAGCAGTTGTATCATTTCATTAAATGTAAAACTTTGTACTTTCCTTTAAATTATAAATGTTGTAATAAATCTAGAAATGTGAATGAGCAATATTGTGTATTTTGAGCATTATTTCTTGCCGGCTTGACAGCGTTCTACCGCCGACTCTGCAGCGTAGGCTGGCTTGGACACGTCTCGTATCCGAAAAGCGGGTGCGGGTCGTGACAAGTTTTTGTGGTGGCCCATGCAGGTCAGTTTTTGCAAAAGATTGTAAACTCGTGATGGTACGTTAGTCGTACTATTGCGAGCCTGCGACCAAGAATTGCTCATTCACAATTAGGATTAAAATGAATTAGGAGAATAACTAGGACTAGGAGTCCCTTGTTCAAATTGACCGTTGGGTAGTTAAGGATGCTAGATAGGCCATACAATTTAGAAATTTTTGATTGCTTGCTAGAACCCTATAGGTACATTCTTACCTTGATATGACGATATGACCCCATGTGGATATACTATTCGCTTGCTATGTTAGGCTTACCTAGAATTAAAGTTTTAACCTTGATGAACTGTCTAAATTTCTTTTGCTTTATTAGATATAAATCTTATATCATAAGTTAGAATTGCCTATTTTAAAATTCTCTTTTGCTGTAAGGAGTTAGTTTATAATTTTTGATTCTATTATTTGTATATAAATTTCGAGTTAGATTTTGATTCTCACAAAACTCGAATTACTTGTGCCTCCTTTCCAAAAATCTCGCCTACTTATATTTTGACTATCTTGACCAATGCCGCTATTACAGCCTAGTTTTGCAAGCTTACTCATTTATCGAGCTTGATTCGAGACATATATTTATTGGGGACGCCCGCTAACATGTTGTCTAATCAGAATCATTGTATCACGGTCTGATCAACCATGATGCATTTGGTTCGCTTTTTATTTAATTATCCTACGTGGATTGAGATATAGATGTCTCTAGGATCTTATCCGCAACTGTTTTGACAGTTCCTCTTGAATTATATATTCGCCTTTGAATCACGTAATTGTATTCAGTGACATCTCTCTTGAACCCTTTATTGTTTTTGTCCTTCGCTGATTAGAAAGACGAAAGCTCGTAATTGATAGAATTTTAGATATAAGTCAAGGCAATAGATTAGGTCATTCATGGGGTATTATGTAGGCCAAGCTTTTATAACTATATTCCTTGATTGTTGCCTTTTTGAGCCATCTAAATTCGATTGTTTTCTTATATTGCCGGCCTCTATCCAATTTTTCTGAATATCCTAAAATTTAAAACCAAACCTTGGTTTTCGTTCACTTTGTACCTGTCCTATCCATCCTATTATGTCCGATGATTGATCAATCTTTAAAAAAAAATTTAAATAAATTTTCGCTATGTCAATTAAAGACTTCCGTTTTCTTGTTTCGATATATTTTACTATTATAATTTATGACATGTTAAATATTTTAAATTCGAGGACGAATTTATTTCTAAGGTGGGTAGATTTGTAACCTTCGTTTCCGAACTTTCAAAATTCCTATTATTTTTCTTCTTTTTTTTCTTTTTTTTGCTTGAGAGAATAAATTTGTCTATGAAGAAAAAATCGCAACTATTTTCGATTTATAAAAAGGTTTGTTAATTTTAATTTTCAAATTAGTTTTAGGAATAATATTATTTAATACTGTTTTAGCGATATTAATCAATAAACTATACTTGTTATTCAATATCTATTTTAGATTTAATAAATCTATTGCTACATTATTTTAGCAAAGATTGTATCTATGAAAATCTATTTTATAGATTATTGAATATTAATTTAAAACTACTATTTTAATTTAAGATCAGATTTATCCTTATCAATATTTTAAATCTATTAGAGGATAAGCATTGGATATTATTTTGGATCATTATTTATTTGGTTATATTTGATATAATAATTTAAGTTATGAAAGATTCGAACAATATTGGATTCATAATCCCTTCCTATCTAGGAAACCTCTTCACCCTATATAAAGGAGGCTTCCCTTTTGTTTCCTTTCCACAGAAATCATAATCTCTATTCGATGACAGTCTCACCACAGCCCATCCAATCCCAACAATTTATCAACCATCACCATAACCGTCGTGTCCGTATCCACCACGATACTGGAACCCATCCTCTCGCCTCTGCCGACAACGCCGGGAACTCCTTGGCCGACCACCTTCGCCATCAATACCCAAGCCGCCATCGTGCCCACGCCCGCCCGGCCGTGCTCCTCCACGGGCAGCGCTGCGACCGGCCGAGCAACCGCCGACGCCGCTCTGTGGGGTTTGACCCCCAGGTGACAAACACCAACCACCGCCTCGCCATGAAGCCCCGACCTCCTCATGGCCGCTGGATCCTCGCCGTGAGTCCTCACAAGCCAGTCCTCCGCTGAGGAACGCTCCTGAGCGCTAGCTCTCGAAGCTTCCCTCTTTTCTCCCCAAATGGTAACTCACTCTCTCTCCCATCCTTCAGTTCATTTATTCTTATCATTGAAGAAGAGAGCAACATTTTGCTTCTTCCGCATATGGGGAAAAGAGAGCACAGCATTTTGTCTTTTCCGCACATGGGGAAGAGAGCACACCAGACCGTCTCTATCCATATGTTTACTATTTTATTATTACTTACAAAAGACATGAGAGAGTTGGTTTTGGTATTATACGATTATTTGTATCCAGAAGTAATTGTGTGTGTATTATTATAATTAATATTTTCTAAAACACTTATAATAAGAATGGGCAGTATGCATGTGTTTGGACTTTAGTAATGGGCTAAAGCCCAGTTGATTATTTTAAATATGGGTCGTGAGTAATACAAAATAGTTTCATAATATTGTAATTATATATTTTAAATGGCCTGTATAATTGGCATATTTACGAATATGATTTATTTGGACTTGTTGATTAGGTTTCTAATCCTAAAACGGCTTCCTAGATTTTCATGTTTTAACTAAATATCATTTTAACTAATAAATGTACTATAAAATACTTTCTAAAATATTCTAATAGATAGATTCTAATGGTTATAAATATTTTCCTAAATTTTTTTTATCTAAAAAGATTAAATATCCATTATCTTTCTTAAAAGCAAATCTTCCTCTTAGGTTAGAAACTTGATCATGACCAACCAAATTGTATTCCTACTTTTCTAGCAAAATCCAAAATTCTCCACATTGACCCTAGCAGGCCATTCTGGATTCAACGGACGATTTTGTGCATGGTCCGCCGGAATCCAACTCTGGACATACGGTTGGGTTTCGTATCGGAAAACTGCATCCGTAGACATGTAGTTTGACGACTTTAGAGACCGTTGACTCTGGCACGCTTTTCGGTGCAAAGCGGGTCCAACGACGGATATCGTTTTTGTCCGAAATTACCGTTTTGCTCCTGTGTCCAGAATTGGACTTAAGGACAGGCAATCCTAGCTAATTTGACTATTCTGAGAACGTTGGTACTATTTATTTCAGCATCCGGAGACTTCTGCATGTGTTGATTGATTGTGGCTCATTGTGTGGTATAGTATTGGTTTCTCCAGCTAAGGACCTCAGACAAGTGCACTTTCTGATTGCTTTCCGATTCATAGTAGTTTTTTCATTTCATGTCTATACATATATCTTGCTGCTTGTTGACACGCTCGTCACACGGAGTAGTCGGGAGGGGAAATATCTTAGTACACATGTGGACTACCCAGAAAATATCCCAAGATGTCTATTCGTGAACAATAGCATCTGCACACGGCACGTGTAGATGCCGGATTTATCCCCTAGCCGTTCACATGTCGAAAAGGATATTTCACACCACCTAGATAGATGTCTTTTATTAGCTTTTTCCTTGTTTACTTTTCTATCGTGCTATGTCATCAGTTTTCTTGCTAGCTTTCATCTCTCATATGCTATTTTCATGTCTTGTTAATTCTGTTATGTTTTGCATTGCCGTCGGTTTGTGTACTTGTTCCAATCCTGACTGGATAACCAACATTTTTCAGGTTTAGCCGCGATCACTCTTAGTACTGGGGAAGACTTGGGTATGCTGAGATCGACCTAGAAATAGAAAGCAGTTGTATCATTTCATTAAATGTAAAACTTTGTACTTTCCTTTAAATTATAAATGTTGTAATAAATCTAGAAATGTGAATGAGCAATATTGTGTATTTTGAGCATTATTTCTTGCCGGCTTGACAGCGTTCTACCGCCGACTCTGCGGCGTAGGCTGGCTTGGACACGTCTCGTATCCGAAAAGCGGGTGCGGGTCGTGACACCAGGCCTCTTGCAGTAGTTACAAGCCCATAGCTTCTTACGATAAGGCTGCCGGAAAGTAGGGTACTTGATGGGACCCAATTATCTTCTAGATTCAAGGGTATCCTTCCTAGGACAAAAGTTCTGCTCTAACTTGGTTGGAGATAACTAAGGCTACATCATGACGTTCTTCATGTCTTCTCTCGTGATATTCTTCTGTTCCTGCTGGGCTTCAACTTGTGCTTTCCGGAACTCCAGGGTTTCTTGAAATGGGCAACTATTTGGAAGATGATTGCTGGTACTGGTGGAGCAACAAAAATGAATACTCCACCAAGGAAAAGCAACTCAGTTGAGATGAGGTAGGAATCGCCAGTGTAGTGAAAACTTCACTGGATGCATTATGAGGACGGTCAAACAGCCGCGAGGGAAAGGACCCTGGGCTTGGTTGAGGAGATGGGGTATGATCTGGAGATGACACCTCATCGCCAGTAGGATTTGGTCAATGGTCATTCTCTGGAACGTTTAGGATGCATACATAAGCAAGGTATCCTACCAGTCTATAATCAAACAAAAATATTTATTTATAATATATTTCGGTCCTATGTTGTGACAAATTGATGTTCTAGTATTCTAATTGTTTCTAGGTATGTTTTCCTAAGTTGTTGTTCTGACCTACATGGGCCACCACTAAAAATATATCACGACCCGGTCCCAATTGCTTGGGTCGAATCGGATCATGCCCAGCCTGTACCGTTGTTGAGACGGCGGCAGTAAGCTGTTCAGTAGCAGGTAACCATACAACAACACTATATTTGTCACAACTCAACATTCAAAAATTTAAAACTTTATTAAACTTTTACATGAAATAAAAGATACAACTTAAACCATTTTTTTTATACATCATGAATAAAAGAAAACTCTAGGCAAACAGCTCAGCAATCACGAATTCCTCGTCTTGGGATCGCGTAACAAAGCCTCATCATTGATACCTAAAATGTTGGGTCTCCAGTCAGGAGGGAGCAAAGTACAATTACGAATATCCAATAATTCAAATAATAATTTAAAATTTGCAATGTTAAACAATTTGAAATACTTTAACAATATTTTTCACAATTCTACAATTGAAAACAATGTGATTTGAGTAGGTAACGAACTATGACCGGCTTGGGATGATTCAATTATATCCTAATGATACGGTCCGGCCTATCCTCGTGTATAGGAGGAATCAGCTCGCACAATCAATGATGCAATATAGGGGTATTGGTCATAGACGCTACACTACTCCCCCAATATCCCGAGTCAATCAGATTCAATCAATGAGTCAATATTCGAACTCTAGGAGAGAGTTTCGTGTAGCAATGTGGTTTAAAATTGCAATAAAACAATTACTAGATAAATTACCAAATAGACATAACTGCACTTGCCTTTGTTTTAGAATGACTGGATAGACGAGTCGGTACCGAGGAGGAACGTCAGTTGTAACTTCGAGTTCCTACAATTGAGAACTCGACTTAGATTCCTGAATAACCAGACTAAGTGTGCTAGTTGCAATCTCTAGTAGTAAGTCCTAGTCAGGTTTTAAGTTGTATTAATTTACAGCTAACGATTACGTCGCAACTACGTGCGTTGATTAAGCCGGTTAATTGAATTATTTGGAAAATCACGAGAATCGATTACAATTTGGAAAATCGCAAGAATCAATTACAATTTGGAAAACTTTGTGTTTTCATAATATGTATATAAAATACAGTTTTCTTTTAGTGACAAACAGTGAATTAATAATATTTTATTTATTTTAGCTAAACTCGTAATTAAGCCGTAAATTACGTCCTATCTACGAATATGAAATCAATCCAAAATCCACCCAAATCACATCCACCAGAAAAAGAAAAGAAAATAACTACGCTACACAAATACATGGGCACAGCTACTGGTCCTAGGGTGGGCTTATGCCCGATACATCTTTC
Source organism: Iris pallida (assembly GCA_029216955.1). Lineage (NCBI taxonomy): Eukaryota > Viridiplantae > Streptophyta > Magnoliopsida > Asparagales > Iridaceae > Iris > Iris pallida. The sequence continues at coordinate 2,541,003 of JANAVB010035620.1, forward strand.
TTTTACATTAAATAAGAAAATGACTGAATTATTAAATAAAATGCAGAATTTAAATGACTATAATATTTAGCCTAAAAATAAAATAATAAATAAAAGAAAACTAGGAGTCTCAGACTCGGTCCTTTTCCTCAAAATTCGGTTTATGCCTCAACGTCCGGTCGGACCGGTGCGTTTGCATTTCGCCGGGGCCCACAGACCGGTACGTCGTCGCCCGAAAATCGGTTTAGAAAATCATTTTCGAAAGCCAGTTTTGAAATCAATTAAAAATATAATTTTGTAAAAATTGGGCAGCACTTCCTCTATTCCGGGACAAACCCAAAACTGGGAAGCGCGCCAACAAACACCTGCAAAATGTCCCAAACCAGGGAAAACCCATTTCCAACCAAAATAGTCCACAGAAATATCCACCAAAATTCCAACACCACAGAAATAATTCCCGAAAAGTCCGGGAATCCAATATCAACCAATTCACACCAATCCAGCAAGTAAAAACACAGGAAAATCAAACTAACGCATCTAAACGAAAATTATAACGCAGCTATCCGGATTCCCGAGAGGGAACCGGGGGACCGATCTATCCTCATCGACTCACGGGAGGGACGAACTACTCTGATTAACAGAAATTACCAAGATCCGTTGGTCAGGGAGCCGCGGGATAATCTCGGGAAAGGAATCCGAACTAAGTCGGCAGCAGGTAGAAGTTCTGAACCGCGGGAAAGTCCACGGACAGCGGGAAATCCACGGGAACAGCAAAGAACCGCGGGAAAGGGTGCTGGAAATCCACAGGGAGGGTTTCCGGACAGCAACGACGACAGCGGGGCACACTGACGCGACGGGGAGCTGCTGGCCACAGGGGGTGGCGCTGGCGCGGAGCACGTCGGGGCGCGGGGGCGTCGGCGGACGGCGGACGGGGCGACGGCCTCGGGATGGCCGTGGGGTAATCTCCGGACTGACTGCGGCGGAGGGAGCCGCGGCCACAGGGGCTCGGCCGGACGAAGAGGGCGGCGCGGGAGGCGGTCGCCGGCCTCGGGACGGCGGCGGCTGGCCGCAGAGGGGGTTGCGGCGGCGCGGAGGCGTCGGCCACGGACGGTGGCGCTCGCGGGAGGCGGCGCGGTGGCGGATCTGGCCGGAGAAAGGAGGCTCGGGAACCGCGGAGGCGGGGCGAGCTCGGAGCTCCGCTGGACGGGGCGGGTGGCGCTAGCCACAGGGTCGGCCGCGGAAGGAGCTCGGGGTCTGGGCGCCGTCAGAGTCGAGCGGCGCGGGGCGGTCGGGCCGCAGGGAGCCGCGCGCGGAGACGCGCACTGAACAGGGGAGGCGCCGGCGGGGCGGATGGCGACGGCTTCGCCGGACGGGAAACGGCCGGGCTAGGGCTAGGTGAAGGTGGGGAAGATGGGTTTGTTCCAGAGAGATGGAGAATATGGCTCTGTTGAGAAAGAGTGGAGTTGATCTCCTCTCTAATGCTTGTGAAGAAAAAGAGGAGGGAATAAAAGAGTGATGATGTGTTCTGAACATGAAGAGTGGGAGTTATAAGAGAGGAATGGGAGTTGAGGAGTTGTGCTGGAGTTACGAAAATGAGGAGGTGGTCATTGTTGTGTGCTTGTGTATGGTGGGGGAAGTGGGAAAATAAAGAGGAGTGATGGAGAATTGTGTGGTCCAGAGGAGTTTAAGGGAGAGAGGGAGAATAGGACAGGGGAGTTGGCTAAATCGTGAGTTGCTAGTCCTTCGGGACAAACTCAAAATTATAATAAATTTTTTTTTTTATATATAAAGATTAACCAAGTCCAACAATTCAGAATTAAGAAACAGGAAAAGATTAGGTTAGGCTCAGGCCTGGGTCTGGGCTCGGACTCGGGTCTGGGTCCGAAAATCAAAAGTCCAAGTTATTAATATTTTCGAAATCATTTTCCACTCAAAAATATTTAATAATATTAATATTAATAATAATAATAATTAGAAATACTACTAATAATAATTAATTACAAAAATATGGATTTCACAGTCCACCAGCCAAGAATTGTCATCGCAGGCGAGGTTAGTAATGACCTCATCACCTACGACGATCACATCGCCTCCATGCATCGAGGCCGCCGCTGTAGTGTTCTCTTCTTGCTTCCCCTTGTCGCCCTTCTTCTCTCTCTTCCAAGCGAAACAATTCCGCTTGATATGGCCCTTCTTACCGCAATGGTAACACTCTGAGTCCTCGTAACGACCCTTGGACTTCCCCCTGCTCTTGTCTCTGCCACCACCTGGACCCCTGCTTTTGCCCCTTCCGCGGCTCTCTGAAACAAGTGCCTCTGAGTGGTGGGATGTGGATGAAGTGCCCTGAGAACGTCTCCGCATCTCTTCATTCAACACCCCGCTCTTGGCAAACTCCAGACTGACCACGCCCTCTGGAGCAGAAGCGATCATAGATACTCGTACGGTCTCCCACGAGTCTGGCAATGTACACAGCAGCCACAGTCCCTGAACTTCGTCGTCGAACTTGACTCCCATAGAAGATAGCTGGTCAACCACGCCCTGGAACTCACTCAAGTGATCCGAAATAGACGCCCCATCCTTGTACCGCAGACCCATCATCGTCCGGATCAGGAACAACTTGTTTACCCCGGTCTTCTTCGCATACAAGGATTTCAGCTTATCCCACAACGTCTTCGCGTGCTCAATATTGGCAACGTGGTTGTACACGTTCTCATCAACAAACTGCCTTATGTACCCACACACCTGTATGTGCTCGAACTTCCAGTCCTCCTCGAATTTATCACTGGGCCTCTCGGTTGCAAACACAGGTAGATGCAGCTTCTTGACAAATAGCAAATCTTTCATCTTGCTCCGCCAATAATGATAGTTTGTGCCATTAAGGTTCACCATGCGCACCGGCTTCGCGTCCATCTCTCCTCTCTGGTTCCTCTGTCAACTCCTGACACCCTTTGAACCCAAAGCTCTGATACCACTCTGTTGGGAAAGAAACGCGGAAACCTTTTCCCAAACCGGAGAGTACCTGCGAGAGGACCGAGCAATACAACGCACGAACCCAAAAAATAGCCACACAAAAACAATCACGCAGACACAGAGAATTTTTGACGTGGAAACCCTTGCGGGAAAAACTACGGGACGATCGGAGTCCAACCCTGAGAAGCCTCCACTAATGGAATAGAAGAATTACACCCTCTACAAACTCCTTCCGATCCAAATCGGATCCCCACAACACTCAGAGATAAGAACAATGATTACAAGGCTACGAAGAGCGAGAACGACGAGTAGAGATTACCCGAAACACGATCTCCTTCGAAAACGACCTTCAATCCTCCGTCTTCTTCTCCGAAGTTGCAATGGCACTCTTGCCTCCTTCTCTCTCCAAAAGTTGTGTTACTTTGCGATTATGCGATCATAAATTAGGGTTGAGAAAACTCAATATATCTCCCTAATCCCGCAACCAACCTGGACCGTTGGATTAGATCCAATGATGAAAACTCATCCAGAAATCCGCTTCAGCCCCCGACGACACAGAGTTCGGCCAGAACTCTGTGTGGGGCAACCAGCACCTACTGGCCAAACCCTGGAACGGCCAGACCGAGTTCGGCTAGAACTCGGCCTGGGACCGAGTTCGGCCCGAACTCGGATCCCCTGCTTCCAGCAGCTCCAGCAGCAGCAGCAGCAGCAACTCCGTTGCCTACTTCCCGAGCTTCTTCGACACACGAACGGCGCTCGTCGCACTCCGGGGCCTTCTCCACATAGGTTGGGAACCCCACCCACTCCAACACAAATATGATGCAGCGCAACAAGGGAAATGCATCATTTTTTTTTTCTTTTTCCGGAATTAGAGTAATAAAGATTGACACACAGATTGTTACATATGCATTACCATGTACAAGAGGGGTTCTTTTTTTTTTCCACATCTAAGGGTAGACATTTATTAGAGGATATTCGATTTAGGATATGTTTATCGTGAAGATATTTTGACAAGTTCTAATTAAAATTTAAATCAAATTTGAATTTATGACATATATAATAAAGGTATTTCGGTAACTACTTTATCTTTATTAATTCCTCTCTCACTCAAAATCTCCAATACAAGAGTTATTAAACACCCCACTTAAAACTCCCTCAAATCCAAGCAATGTTATATGGATTGACTCTACTCCCCATTAGTTAACTTCTCTTCACTTGATCTCTCTTAACTCTCCTCTCTTTTTTTCACTCAGGATCTGCTTGGGTTGAGGAAAAAAAAAGTTAAGTGGGGTTAAGTGAGTTGGAGTTAAGTGAGAAAAAGTAGAGTTATATATAACTTTGTTTGGATTGGAGGGAGAGTTAAATGGCTTGTGTCTAATAACTCTTGCTTGGATTGGATTGGATTGGAGACTTTGAGTAAGGGAAATATTAACAAAAATATAATAGTTACCAAAATACTCTTATTACATATGTCACAAAATTAAATTTAATTGAAATTTTATTTTACAATGTGCTAAAATATCTTCACAAATGATAAAAACTACGGAGTAGCATGTTGAAAACAAGAAAAAAAAATGAAAGAAAAAAATCATAATATTTCATAGGACAAATAAAGGTTATTTATGACTTTTTAATCAAAATTTCTCACTCTCTCGTTAACCCTCCAAGTTTGGGGTTAAAATATACAAAATAGGGTTAAACAAACTCTCACTTTACCTTTTATAACCCTCCCTACTAAATTATCATCCTTAACCCAAGCATAATTTTATTTTCACTCACGTAACTTCTCCTCACTTAACTCTCTTAACTGTCAGATCCAAGCATATCCTCAACGGACGAGCAAGATACGGTGGATGTGCCACTTAAAGATGCAGGTGAAGGAGGTATATATGTATATATATACGAGTCCTTAATTGAACCACACCAAGTAACTTATCAGAAAGAGAAATTTCACCATGGTCTTCATACCATGTAACTTGTAGGAGTTTAGTTGGCGGAGAGAGCGTAAATTACGGTGAGGACCGAGGTGCATTGGAAGAAGAGAGTACAATACAGCGGATGAGCAGATGGTAAAAGCAACGTACGATAGGAATAGGTGTCGGACAAGAGATCAGTGAGCGCCATGGAAGGAGAATGGTTCCAACCTACATCATTTCTGATTTGGTTCTCACTCCAAGCAAGTGTGGCATATATTTGCATTTGTTAGAAAAACACGACACGAGAGGACATTTGTGTTTTAGAAAGACAAACCATGCAAGAACCATCCAACTGGATGAGTATAATCTTTTTTTATGTTCCATTTTTTTCAAGTTGTGGAGTTGTCACAGATGCACTTTTTGAGTTATTGCATGAGATCACCCAAAAGCAAAATGTGAACATCCTAACTGAATCGCTCGCTGATTTTTTTATTTTTTTTTTTTTTTTGAACCCTCGAAACTTTGTACATGATGCATTGCGCACCGCTCATGCTGTCTCCAACTCCCATCATTTCCATTCGATTCTAACCATGATAGATAGAACAGTATATCAGCCATTTTACTAAATGGAAGGAACAAAAGGTGAACATCATAACTGAATCCCTCATGATGTTTTGTATCTTATGTGAAAGGCTAAACTTACATCAGCCATATCCATGTCGAGAACTTGAATTACTTTCCATCTGGAACATGTTTTCTTTTCTGCGGTTTATGTGACCGTTAATTGACTCGCCATCACGTGGCACCATCCATTGACCGTTAATTGACTCGCCATCACGTGGCACCATCCATTGACCCTCCATGCTACACTGGAACCCACTTCCTAAAATCCGTACCAGGGGTCCAAAAGGAGGCTCCCACGTGGCGAACGGGCCGACAGCGGCCACAAATTGCGGACAAAAAAGGCATGTCTTTTCCATTAATTATTGAATATAGCAAGTGTGCAGCAATTGTTAATTATTCTGGAGATCTCGCTCCTTACTTTGATACTTTGATTTAGTTAATTTTAGTCTTTTTTTAATAACCTACATAACCTTTATTCATTGATAATATTGTTGATTTAATGTTCATTAACTTTCTTGCTGTTGTTAGTGCAAGCAATGTCTAAATAAATTTAATCTTATAATTTCATAATTATTGCATATAGATCCCTATGTGAGACAGTGCATCAGAATCCAGGGCCCAAGCAATGAGCCCAAATCGGGACCCAAGTAGCAAATGCAAAATCGGGCTCAAAACAGACCAGTCAAGGATGACCAGAATATCGGCGGAAATCCAGTCCCATGCGATAGTACAGAAACATGGCAGTTTGGAGTCATTTTTGGCCATATTCTTTTGATATTTTTTAAAAAAAATTCTTTTCCTTTGGCCTTAAGCTATTTATTTATCTTCTACTATATATATAAAGAGACTTCAAAACGGTTCAAAAGTGAGCTATCTAAGTCGAATACCATCAATCATTTAAATAATTTTAAAATATATAATAAATAACTAAATAACAACCTAAATATTCCACTAATCATTTTTTTGAAATGTAACTAAGTATTTAACTATCTAATAAGATATATTGACAACGAAATAGTCCAACTCAAGTGGTTAAGGTAGAAGTTATTTTCTTGGTTGCTTAAGTTTAAATCCTAAGATTGATGATTTTTTATAACAAATTTATATTAATTTTTTAAATATTTTTTTCGCACGTGTAATGCACATGCACATTATGTAACGCCCCAGAACCAGAATACTGGAGAGTGGGGACGTACATAGCCAGCTACGTATATTGAAGTGCAACCCACCTCGCTATACGGTCACGGCTGTCTAGATACATGAGGGTTTAACTACAAGCCAACAGTCTCCTATGGTCATGAACCAGCCTATTGTCTCAATCTCAAGCAAGCAATAATAGTTACAAGATGTCAGAGCACCAAATATATAATAGCAAGGCGTCCCATACATTATATATTGGATGATCATGAAGCTAGTCGTTACAAAATGTCAGGACTAGCAAGAGTTTTGTCATACATGATCAACCCTAGGATCTGTCAATCATGTTACAGCCCGTAGGCCGACAGTAAATAAATATGCAATACGAGCTAACACGTGCTCGTCGGCTAAACGTCTCAAAAGAATAATTTTACAATAAAGTGGGAGGACAAAAAGAAACCCACTCGTTGCCAGGGTTACGCCTGGTGGTCACCATCTGGCTGGAAGACAAGTGGATCCTCTGGTGCTGCTCCGATATCTGGCCACACAAAACCAGCTGGGTCAGACCCCAGAAAGAGCAAGTGTCACAAAGGAGGCTTCACTTAGAAACTAAAACCAGCATATCACAATAGAATATTAAAGGTAAATAATAAATAAAGAACTGATAATAATAGAGATAACAACAGTAAACTGAGTACGAAAAAAACGTTCAAGTAGCCAGGTCACAACCCTTAAACCAAATAAGGACCGGGGTTGTAACCCTTCACCTGAATAGAAACCCGTCTCAAATACTATTGGTACAGTGAAGACAACAAACGAAGAGATGACACAGAACTGCTCCGGGAGTCAGGTTACAACCCTTAAACCAAACAAGGACCTGCGGCTGCGGCACAATTTATCTCATGCGGCTGCGGCACTATTCATCTCATGCGGCTGCGGCACTATTCATCTCATGCGGTTGCGGTACTATTCATACGGTACTATTCATCGTCCCTGCCAAAATCAGGACAGATGAACTAGAAAATGGCCAAAAATTACTTTTGGCCATAACTTTCTCAAAATACGTCGAAATCTAACTTTTCAAAGGTCTATTTTGGGTGAAATTGAATTCTCTACAACATGGAACAATCAAAACATGAAAATAATAAAGTTTAATAGATCAAAACCCAAGAAAACCAAAAATAATACACACTTAGATCTACATGAATCCATCCACCAAAATAAAAAATATCAAGTTCTAAAGTGGCTTAAAATCAAGTAAGGAAAAGAATGGAACAATAAAACTTGAGATCCATCGTGAAGCAAGTTGCACTTGCCTAGGACTTGGTAGGTGGGAGGAGTAAATGAAGAAGATGAAGAAAATAATAAAGAAGTAAATGAAGAGAGAGAAGGAGTTGGGTTATATATCAACCCTCTCCATCTCAAACCAATCTAAGCCAAGCCAAACCAAGTCAAATTGAACCGAACCGATTAATAAACCAAGTCCAGATTAAATCAAGATTAGGCTAAGCAAAACAAGCCTAACTACGTTCCACCTAATAAATATCAGAAATCTCGTATACGCATACGAAAATACGTATAACGGGAAACGGGAGTGACAACTCTACCCACCTTAAAAGAATTTCGTCCTCAAAATTTAATTAAAGAGGCTAGAGGTGTCGGGACAAGTTACACTATCAGATGCAATCTACAGCTAAGCAATCAAATATGCAAGCAAGGATTCGAAGTGTAAGGCATAAGAAAGATATTATACCTTACGAGTCAAACAGGTCGGGATATCGCGATCGGATATCATCCTCACGCTCCCACGTTGACTCACCCAAAGAGTGATGACCCAAGCAACTCGGACTAACTTGATAGTTTTGTTCTTGAGTGTCTTCTCTCTTCGGTCCAATATTGACATGGGCCTCTCCTTATACGAAAGGTTGGTACCAACAACCAATTCTGAATGATCCAGGATGTGGCTCAGGTCTGGAATATACCGTCGTAGTTGGGATATATGGAATACGTCATGCACCTCACGTAGCGATAGTGGAAGAGCGAGACGATAGGATACATCTCCTACTCGCTCCAGAATGTCAAATGGCCCTATATACCTAGGACTAAGCTTTTCCCGCACGTCGAAATGAATGACGCTACAGTCAGGCGAAATCCTCAGGAATACATGGTCGTCAAGAGGGCGCCGATGAGAATCGGCCCAATGATGCTGGCGATCTTGGGCAACTCGAAGATGATCTCTGACTCTCCTGACCACCTCAACGGTCTGAGCAATCATTTTTGGACCGATCATCTGCCTCTCTCCGATATCGTCCCATACTAGCGGGGATCGGCACTTCCTACCATACAGTGCCTCGAACGGTGCCATCTGGATACTAGCTTGAAAACTGTTGTTGTACGAGAACTCTACCAGGTGTAGGTGATCTTCTCACGAACCACCGAAGTCGAGTGTACAAGATCTCAACATGTCTTCCAAGGTTTGTATGGTACGCTCTGACTGACCATCTATTTGTGGGTGATACGTTGAGCTGAACTGGAGACGAGTCCCCAAACTCTCTTGCAGGCTACGCCAAAAGTGCGACATAAATCTGGAATCTCTGTCCAAGGTGATACTGACTGGTACACCATGCAATCTGACAATCTGCCGGAGATACATCTCCGCTAGCTGAGCCGTCGACTGACCAACTCTGAATGGGAGAAAGTGAGCCACCTTCGTGAGCCTATAAATGACAACCCAAATAGTGTCTCTGCCAGCCGGGGATCTAGGCAATCCAGTCACAAAATCTATGGTTATATGCTCTCATTTCCACTCTGGAATTGGCAATGGTTGAAGTAGTCCAGCTGGTCTCTGATGTTCATCCTTAACTTGTTGGCAGACTAAACAACGAGAGACAAACTGGGCTATCTTCCTCTTCATGCCATTCCATCAAAAGTGCTGGCGGATATCACGGTACATCTTCGTGCCACCGGGATGAATGGAATACTGCGTACTATGGACCTCTGCCATGATCTCCTGTCTGATATCTCCATTGGGTACACAAAGACGCTTATCATGTCGAAGTGTACCGTCTTCATGAATACATAACTCTGGTCTTCGTCCCGCCTTACACTCTGCTCTGAGCCGCTGAAGCTTGGAATCTGCCGATTGCACCATCTGGATTCTCTCGACTATTTTGGACTGAAACTGCATGCTGGCCATCAATGCCACATCGGTAGGAAGGACAACTTCTATTCCCATCTTCTGAAGATCGACTAATAACTCCGGCTGCGTTGTGAGAAAATAAACTCCAGCTCTCCTGCTCAATGCATCTGCAACAACGTTGGCCTTACCAGGATGATACTGCAAGTTTATGTCATAATCCACAAGCAGCTCTAGCCATCTCCTCTGACGCATGTTGAGATCCTTCTGGGTGACACTACTAAAATAACCCATATTAGCGACGTCAGGAGACGTCGCTAAAAATGGAAAATATGTCGCTAAAACAACTTAGCGACGTATTTAGCGACAAAAAAACGGACGTCGCTTATATGCAAGTCGCAAATGGCAATTTAGTCGCCGAACGTCGCTATTGGCGATGCGGCGTTCATTGTCGCTAGACGTCGCTAAATGGAGCGACAGATAGCGACGTATCACTAAGTCGCCAACGTTACGACGTAAAGCGACCACTGGCGATGCTGTATAATTTATATATGATGACATGGCATGGCAGCCACGTGGGCATCTTAGCGACGTCTACCGACAGATTAGCGACGGAGAGTAGCGACGTCTAGTGACGTGACGTCACTATTTAGCGACGTATAGCGACTTCTACATTCCATCGCAGGACGTCGCAGAACGTCGCTATACGTCGCAGATATTATACAAAAAAAAATTTAAAAAATATAATTGGTATTTTTGTTATGATGTGTGTCTGTGTTTACAGTGTGTGTGAAGTGCAGTGTTCGAACCATCGACAGTTTCGCTTACTGTTCTATGTTTTATCTTGGATAGAAAGAGCAACAGTTCAGGGTGCACTTCTCAGAGCTTCCGCTTCACGTCCTTCACCTTCTCGGGAACCTTTACGACGTCCCGAGAAAGTGAAGGACGTGAAAATGAAGCTCTCAGAACTGCACCCTGAACTGTTGCTATTTCTATCCAAGATAACACATACAACAGTAACCGAAACTGTCGATGGTTCCGAACACTGCATTTCACATTCACTATAAACACAGACACACATCATAACAAAAATACACAATATATTTTTTTTTAAATTTCGACAGCACCTCCTTTGTATATCAGAACATCGCTTATAACTTAGCGTAGGTATATTTGTCATCCCCGTCGCAGATATCACAAAGTAAATATCACAATAAAAACAGGAGGCAGTACAAAGTAAATATCACAGACTCAAATCCTCACAAACATCCAATAGAGTCAAATAAAAATAGAAGATGATAAAAAGTCTCCCACCAAGTGTATAAACAACAGTTGTATAAATAAACAATTTGCCCATAGGGCCAATACATACAAGTCATAAAAAACTAATAAAATTACTGCGGACCCCTGTCGCGCAACTGGGATAGAATGTAGTCATACTGCTCCTGGGTGAGCTGTACCGTAGAGGCAGTAGGAGGCAGTGCAATGTCTAGAGTCGGTGCAGGAGGCTGTGCAGTGTCTGGAGTCGGTGCCGTCGATGTACCGGGAGGACGTATCTGCTTCTGCTCTCGCAGTCGCTCACCATGCGCAGCAAGGGATCTCACCACCCTCTCAGTACTCTTCTCAAGCGAAGCCAAAACCTGAGTGAGTGAGGCAGACATACTCCTCTGCGATCCCTCCAGCTCGACCTGTCTACGCTCTGTGCGCTGCGTAGACTCGGTGAGCGTCTGCAAGCTGGCAGCTGTAGCCTGATGTAGAGTCATCAGCTCCTGTATACTGCGCTCGACCGCATCAAATCGTCCGTCGCTCGACGGCAGAAAATTGGCCCTCGATCCTCGTCGCCCGGTGTGGTGGATAGAAATAGGTCCTCTACAAGAAGTAAAATACAAAAGTTGTAAAATATACACAAATGATTATTAAAATTTAAAAATAAACAAATTTTTTACCTTGAAGTGGGCGAACCAAAAGGCCTTCCTATCTGCGGGAGCATCTGAGTAGTTGAGCCAAGGCCCACCATAGTTCTGTCTCAGAAATTGCCCCAGCTGTCTCTGTACTACAGAAGGCCGATATCTATACAATAAAAAAATTTTATGAATATATATGTACATATAATCATTTAAGAAATATATATTAATTAATTAACTTACTTCATAGGCCCGTCCGTCCAAATCTCCATACGCGTCTCGCCCGGGGGAGCGCATGAAGGGTCGCTCTTACCTCCTGCCTGGGCAGGTTCAGTCTGATCGCCGGCCTCCATATGCTCGGCGTCAGCTGCCCCCATAGAGCCGTCGATAGGAGGAATGTTGGACGGGGGATCGGGGATGCTGGACGACGAGGGATCAGGAAGGCTGGACGACGAGGGAGGAGTCGGCAACCTACTGGAACTGCCCTGTCCCGGTAATGGACCAGGAATAGAATGGTACAATGGCGTACTCGGAGATGAGGATGAGGGTACGGAACTGCCGTCTCCATCCCCAGCCCGAGGCTGACGGGACTGGCTAATATATAATCCTCCGCGTCGTCCTCCTGGTCTAGTCATACCTGATAATAACATATGACAATAAAACAAAAATACATATTTATATGATAGACATCACAGATTTTTGAAAAATATCATGGTCACAAGATAAAAGTGTCACTAAAGTGTCACAGATTTATTATTACAAAAATACATATTTATATGATAGACATCACAGATTTTAATCTTCTTCTGAAAATTCATCTAGTTCGTTTAGCTCATCTTCTTCTTCTTCTTCTTCCTCCTCTACATCTTCACTTTCATCTGCATCTTCCTCTTCAGATAATTCTACTTCTTCTGCACAATTAGATGTGTAATGAGGAACTTCCGTCGTGTCCACTTCTATAATATTTGTTACAAGAGGTAGTTCATCTTGTTGATAAGCTATATCGTCAACCTCAAAGGTATTTCTAGCTTTGGTCTTGCATACTGCCCACCAGTCCGACCTTGTTGTTCCCCGTTTAGGATAACTTGTGAAGTACACGAGCTGAGCCTGACTTAATAGGACAAATGGTTCATAGGCTTGATATCGACGCCGATAGTTTATATCAACAAGACCGTGCTTGTCTACTTTCCAACCCTGACCTTCAATCGGATCGAACCAATCACACCTGAATAACACAATCTTAGCAGGCTCTATTCCATAACTATATGTCAGCTCCACGATCTCCCGTAGCATGCCATAGAAATCGTTGCCCGCATCAACATCTTTGTAGTTCGAAGATCTGATACACAAACAGCTGTTTTTGGTGGAGTCGAGATCCACAAAGTTGTCTCTGATCGGACAAGTTGTTGACTTGAACCTAAATCCATTAACATAGTAGCTTGGCCATATTTTTGCAGCATAAATTGGTCCCTTGGCTAGCGTTCTAATAGACTCATTCTCAAGTCTTGCGTATGGACGATCGACCTAAATACCATGAAAGAAGCAATTAAGCTCATTCTAAATCAAGTGCATATACAGAAATGTAATTACAGAGTTCTCAAGTCTTACATATGCACTCAACCATGATGGAAAATAATGTCTCATTTCTTGTTCTAGTTCTTCTTCTGTTATGTGTGGCCTACCTGACCTCACATCATCATTAAATATGCTGAAAACAACATCGTGCAATTAATGTAATAGTATTATTCTCAATACTATTAAAATAATGTAGACGTATTATTTACTTACCCCTCCAGTTTCTCTACTTCCTCCTCATCGCAGTTGAGTAATACATACACCTGAGCAGCCCTTAGCTCATCATCGTTCAGATATCTCTTCTTCATTTTACCCGATGGCTTTCCTGGAGCATTGAATACCTTCAGTATTGTATCATTACTTTCATGATCTCCGTGGTCGTTTCTGGAAGCTCTCGTTCTATTAGTTGCAACATGAGGTTTGAAATACATCGAACAAAAGTTTGTAATCTCCTCGAGAATATAGGCTTCACAAATAGAACCCTCGACCCGTGCCTTATTTTTCACCTTTCTTTTTAGGTGATTCAAATGTCGCTCGAACGGGTACATCCATCGATATTCGACGGGTCCACCAATACGTGCCTCATAGGATAGATGAATCGGCAAATGCTCCATAGAGTCGAAAAATCCAGGAGGAAACACCCTCTCTAGCTTGCATAGTGTTACCGTAATGTCCTTCTCTTGCTTTTCTAGACGATCAACGAGCAATTTCTTAGAACAAAGATCCCTGAAGAATATGCTAAGCTCCGTCAATGGATCCCAAATTGCCTGCGGTAAGAATTCCCGAAATGCAATCGGAATTAACCTCTCCATGAATACGTGACAGTCGTGGCTCTTCATACCCGTCAATTTATTTTCCTTCGGATCGACACATCTTCTCAGATTTGACACATATCCGTCTGGAAATTTTAGGCCCTGGATCCACCGACAAAGTCTCACTTTATCCTCCTTGTCCAGCGAGAAAATTGACTTCGACGGGAACTGTTTTCCATTCTGCTGTATCAAATGCAACACAGGGTGTTTGCATATTTCTTCTAAGTCCAACCTGGCCTTAGGATTGTCTTTCGTTTTTTTCTTTACGTCCATCACAGTATTAATTATGTTATCAAACACATTCTTCTCAATATGCATGACATCAAGATTATGTCTGATCAGATTGGTACTCCAGTATGGCAGATCCCAGAATATGCTCCTCTTTGTCCAGTTATGATCTCTACCAAATCCATCGCACTTGTACCCAGTTGTAGGATCTTCGATAGCACTTAGAAAATCTTTAACCTCCTCCCATATCGTGGCTCCGGACCACCTTGGCGGTGGATCACCCTTCTCTACAACGCCGGCACGGAATGCATTCCTGTTCCTTCTGAACGGATGATCTTTTGGCAGAAATTGTCGATGACAATCAAAGAAGTACGGTTTTCCACCGTATTTCATGCAGAAAGCCTTACTACGGTCCATGCAATACGGACATGAGAGACGGCCATGAGTGCTCCATCCAGATAATATTCCATAGGCCGAAAATTCGTTGATGGTCCACATAAGGGTTGCCTTCATCTGAAAATTCTGCTTCCTGGATACATCGTACGTGTTAGCGCCTACTTCCCATGACTGATTCAACTCATCTATCAAAGGCTGTAAGTACATGTCAATGTTCCCCTTGGGATTATTCGGACCAGGAATTATAACGGTTAGAAACATGTACTGAGTCTTCATGCACATCCAAGACGGTAGGTTATACGGAGTGACAATCACAGGCCAGCACGAATACTGAGATCCCGAAAGACCAAAAGGAGTAAAACCGTCAGAAGATAGTCCCAACCTGACATTATGCGGATTTGAAGCAAAATCAGGATACACTCGATCAAAGTGCTTCCACGCTTCTCCATCGGATGGATGATCCAACACTCCTTCAATCTGTTCTCGCATGTGCCAACTCATATTTTTGGCCGTCTCTTTCACCATAAATAATCTTTGCAACCGCGGCGTTAAAGGCAAGTAGTGCATTGAATCGGTCGGTCTTCTTGCACCGGTAGACCTTCCTGTACTAGTTGTCTTATAGCGATCAGCACCACAAAATCTGTACACATCTGCGTCCTTGTCGTCTTTGTAGTACAGCATGCACCCATTGCGACAAAAATCAATTTTCTCATATCCCATCCAGAGCGATCTCACCATCCTCTTAGACCGGTAGAAGTCTTTAGGCAACTTAGCACCCGCCGGCAAGATCTCTATAATCAACTCCAACACTCGGTTGTGGCATTCTTGCGACATGTTAAAATCTGACTTAATGCTCAACAGTCTTGTAACCACCTCCAACGGTGAATGATCCTCACAACCAGAATACAATGGAGTCCTTGCATTCTCCAGAAACTCCATGAACTGTGCAGCATCGGCGTTCGGTGCCTCCTCAGGTGCATCATGAACAAAACTAGGCCCCGCAGCGTCGAAAACCATGTTCACGCACCCGTCGTCGTATGCATGATTATCTGAAACAAAATTAGGTCCCGCATGCATATACGGCTCAACGTAAGGCTCCGGCTCTGATGCTAAAGACACAAGTTCTCCGTGTGCGGTCCACTGATAGTAATTAGGCGTGAAACCCCTCGAGTACAAATGATATGTCACTTCTACTTCTGGATAATATTTCACGTTATGACATTTCACACACGGACACTTAATTTTGGTGCCGTCCATGTACTGAGGGAACGCCTTAGCAAACTGTAGGAACTGCTCTACTCCCGCTATGTATTCATCCCGCACACCACACATATCATCAGGACGACGATTGTACATCCATGAACGATTCCGCAAGTAGTAATTCATATCCATTTAGAAATAATTCTGCAAAGATGGACACACATTATCCAACAGGCACAAATTCATATATTATGTCTTATTAGGGACACACATTAGTAGCGGACAGTTACTAATATCAATAATATGCAATCTAGGTCAAACTAGGTTGTACTAAGTCAAACAAAGTCAAACAAGGTCAACCTAAGTCAAACAAAGTCAAACAAGGTCAAAGTAGGTCAAGGGTTGACCTATAGTTGACTTTGTCAACTCTTAGTCCAATCTAAGTCAAATATCCTATTTCTAGTCATTACCTACCAAGGTACCGTTTACCTTATCGCTATTGGTATTCCAATACCAATACCTTAAGTTGGTACCCTTTACCTTATCGCTATTGTTATCCTTTACCTTATCGTTATTGGTACCCTTTACCTTATCGTTATGAGGTGGCCAAAACCCACACCCTACAGCAGACTCTTCTACTGCTGCAAACAAGTCCTACCATCAATTATATGCTTGAAAAAGTCGCAAGCAAGTTGATACATGTTATCTAAATTTAACCACTAATTCTAAATAAATTGTGCTAGCATACAAATGTTAACTCTCGTTTCTCCCTAATAAGTTGATTAGAATGACCAAAATCATTAATTGCATCTCCTAATCTATACTACTATATAATATATAAAAAATGAGGTCACTCTAAAAGTTTTTATTCCAAAAATATCTTTACCCATGTTTACTAATTAGAATTGGTCATTAAATATAATATGGTTAGTTAAGTAATTACGTATGGAGAAAAAGGGAGAGAGAGAGAGAGATTGTTGTTTGTTCTTTCCAAGAAGTAAAAAATATATTTAAGGAACTGTTGTTTGCTTATCTCAAGTAGTATAAAAGAAAATCAAAAAATTATTATTTGCTCTTTTCAAATAGTATAAGATACGTACATACATATATACTAGTCAAATATTTGCTCTTATCAAGAAACTATTATTTGCTCTTATTATCAAGTAGTACAGAAACCTACTTATTATGCTCTGATCACAAGAAATCTCTTGCTTTCTTCAAAACGCTATCCCATATATTATTGCATGAAAACACTATATTTCTCCAACAACATATCTCATGCATTTATGTACTTACCATACAAACAAATGCTTCATGAAATGAACTATAGATATCTTTGGATATCGAACCCCATGTATAGTCATAATAAGAAACCATCAAAATTGCAGAGCTACTACTTATTTATTTATTGATTTGCTAAATATGGGATAATTGCTTTGTTATATTTTCGACCTCTCAACTCTATGTGACAGTGATCTACACTGCTATGGAGGCCTAACCCGACCTCTCAACTCACAACAATACAGACAATACCATATATATATATATATATATATATATATAGCTAGGGCTAGGGTTAGGGGGTATGTGTGTGTGTGTGTGTGAGACACACACGTGTCTAGGGGTATGTCTGTGTGTGACACACGCGTCTACTCGTGTCCAAACGAGGTCAAAATCGTGTCAAAATTGTGTCTAGATAGCTAGGGCTAGGGTTAGGGTTTACCTGAGGGCGGCTCGGTCGGAGTTGGGAGGCGGTGAGGAGGGGGGCTTCATCGGAGGAGGGAGGCGGCGAGGAGCCGGGCTTCGTCGGAGGAGAGCTTCGTCGGAGGAGAGAAGGGAAAAGAAATTTCGAACGAAAATAAAATTTTTGGGAGAGAGAAGGGGGAAATAAAATTTCGAACGGGATATAATAAAACATTAGCGACGTCTGAATTAGACGTCGCTGAACGTCGCTAAAGAGCGACATAACTAAAGCCACGTCGCTGAACATCGCTATTCAGCGACGTAACTTATGTACTGTCGCGGAACGTCGCTATGCAGCGACGTTTTGCGATGTCTGTCAAAAGGAGTCGCTATATTCAATAGTTAGCGACGTTATTTTATTACGTCGCTAAATTACGTCGCTAATAGAGCATATTTTAGTAGTGTGAAGACATACTTTAAACTCTTGTGGTCGATAAAAATCTCCACCCTTTCTCCATACAAGTAGTGCCTCCGAAGCTTAAGTGCAAACACTACTACTGCCGGCTCCAAGTCATGGGTTGGGTAATTTCTCTCATGATCACGAAGTTGCCGTGACGTATAAGCTATTACCTTCTCATGCTGCATCAGAATACATCCTAAACCTCTGCCTGAAGCATCACAATACACTGAGAATCCTCCGGTTCCATCTGGAAGCGTAAGAAAAGGATCCGTCATCAAGCCTCGCTTCAACCTCTCAAAAGAATCCTGGCATTCTGCTGTCTAAGAAAACTGCACATCCTTGCGGGTCAACTTGGTCAATGGCGCTGAAATTCGAGCAAAGTCTGAAATAAATCGCTGGTAGTAGCCGGCCAAGCCAAGAAAACTGCGAATTTCTGCCACTGTTGTAACGTCCCAGTCCCAAAATACGTAGGTGTCACCCCCAGTTTTTCAAATTAGGGGTATTTTTGTCATTTTCAAGTTTAATAATATTTTAGGAATTTTATTTGATTTTATATGATTTTTAGGAATTTATTTGAGTCGGTTTGAATTTTATCCAATTCAGACCCAATTTGGAGACCCGGGTAGCCTGGACCCTAGTGGGACCCCCATACTAGCTGGGCTTAGCCCATGTACCATCATAAATAGGCTAGAAATTATTAACCTAACTTCCATGGCTTAATTAGTCAATTTAGAGACTTAATTTGTATTTAGAACCAAACCGAACCAACCCGATTTCAAAACAAACCAAACTTGGATTAATGGGTTGTGGGTTATTGGATCCCAACCCAATAGCCCAAGGGGAAGTGGCCGGCCATGACTAGGAAGCTCCCCCCCCCCCCCTTTGTCTTCTCCACAAAGTCATCTCTCTCTCTCTTTCTCAAATTCTCTCTCCAAGCTCTCTCTCTCCAAACTCCAATTAGGTATGCCATTAAAACCCTTCATTAATTCTCCTTTTCAATTAAGTTCTTTACAATAAATGTAGAGAATTCAATTCTCTACACTTTGCCCCCTATTTTGTAGGTTCTCCCTAGAAATCTAGGTTAGGAGTAATTAAGGGTTTTGTATGTTAATTAGTATATATATATATATATATGGTATATATATATATATGGTATATGTATATATATATATAAAATTATATGTATGTATGTATGTATGTATTTGTGTGTGTGTGTGTAGAGATTGGTGGTGTGGTTGTGACTGGTGGTGTGGTTGTGGTTGTAGGTATATATATATATATATATATATATATATATATATATATATATATATATATATATATATATATATATATGTGTGTGTGTGTGTGTGTGTGTGTGTGTGTATATATATATATGTATATGTGTGTATATATATGTGTATATGTGTGTGTGTATATATATGTATATGTGTGTGAGTGTATATATATATAGATGAGGAGAGAGGATATGATATATAGATATATATATAGAAATAGATAGATAGATACATAGATAGATAGATAGGTAAATATATAGGTATATATATATGAGAGAGGAGAGGAGGGAGTGAAGTAGGAGGAGTAGAAGGAGAGAAGGAAGAGAGCAGCAGCAGCTGCAGGAGCTGCACAGCAGCAGCAGCAGCAGCAGCTGCAGGGCAAGCAGCAGCAGCAGCAGCTTAAGCAGTAGCAGTGGCAGCAGTAGGGGTTGCCATTGGCAGCTCCCCCCCCCCCCCAATTCATCCCCCTATACACCCAAAATCCCCCTAGTAATATATATATAGGTATATATGTAGGTAGGTATCTATATATATATATGTATGTATATATATAGATAGAAGATAGGAAGTTGGGATGAGAATTTAAGAAGAAGAATGAAAGAAAGAAAGAAAGAAGAAAGAATAGGGAGAAATGAGAAGAAATTAGAGTAGGTTAGAAAATTGAAGAAGAATAGGAAGGAGGAGTAAGAAGAAGAATTAGAGAAGAAGAAGAAGATTAGAGAAGTTGAGAAGAAGAAGAACTAAAATCGAGAATCAACGAAGATATTGAGAATGAGACTAAAAGAGGGGTTTTTGGTAGAAATCGAGTTAGAGGGCAAAATTGAGCCCGGAGCACCGGATCGTGATGAAACTTGACATGGGCCTAGGTTACATGATTTAGATTTTGCGAGTAAGCTCCCGGGTGGAAATCGGGGTCATAGGGCGCCGGTATCGCGCCGTGTCAGTGCGTATCTCGAAATCTTCGAGATATCTGCAACGGGCCGTAAGGTGGACTAGACGTCTACTTTACTTAGGTATTATGGTAGATAACGAACCTATAGGATAGTACCCTACTACCCTAGGGAGATCGGATCATAATAACTAGCGTAGGTAGGCTAACGAGATTATCGCCGAGGGTAGAATTTTACCCTTAAAAAGGGTAAAATAGAGATTTGGCCCACGGCCAAGATTCGAGTTTCCAAGTCCAAGATGGACTTGGATATGGATTGTATAGGTTGGTAATGAGTAGGATTAGCTGTCTAAACCTAGTCTTGGACCCGGTTGACCACGGTTGACTTTTTGGACTAAAAGTCAACTATGGGTCAACACTTTACCCAATTTGGTCCCAAATTCCATCTAACTTGGACAGTTGACTAAAAGTCAACTATTAGTCACCAGTGACCTAAGGTTGACCTAGAGTTGACCTAGGGTTGACCAGAATTGACCCGTTGACCAAAAGTCAACGGTAAGCCAGTTTTCGACCTAGATTGATCCGGTTTAACTTCTAATGTTCTCCCATGACCAAGATTGACCTGACTAGACATGTCTTGACCTAGAATGACTAAATAGGATTTAATTTGATTTAACTTTACTTCCTAAACTTAGTATTGATACGTCTTGTTCTCTATAGGTCCTCGAGATACTGCAGTTGATCCAGTCGACGTATTTTATCATCTTACAGGCGAGTACATTCTCTGATACTTATTCCCAAGTTATGATAACTGTTATGATTCATGTACTTAGTATTGATATGCTTATTTCCGACACATGGTTCTCACGGATTGGTATTCTTGGATCCCGACGAGAGATGTTTTCTCCTTCTTAGGTTGGGATATATTGTGCAAGCACCCTTGTAGCTCTTGCTCGATATATGGTCACTGATTCTAGAGAAGGCTAGCTACCTTCTCATTAGAATCCCGTGCAGTGACATGTCCTGTTTGGATCCATTCTACCAGTTGGGGTAGGGGGAGTAGTAGCGTAGGCCTGTGATCAGATCCATCCCGCATTCCCGAACAGTGTGAGTCATATACCGCACATATGACTTGCCAGGCCGATTCTTGACAGGTACCCAAGCCGATCACAAGCTGAAACTACTACTCACACACATTGGATATATAGCTTGCCTTGATTTGTGTACATGCCATGATCCCGTTCTATTCTTCTTGTTCTAGCTCTAGCTTTACAGCTTACCATGCTATGATACATACATGTACACTCCATGATTCATTGTATATGCTCTATTTACAGTCTTATAGCTTTTATTCTATCTTGAGATCTGTTATGAGATATATGTACTCGTTCCATCCTGACTGGACTGTTGATAAAATATTACAGATTTCGACGAGGGAGATTGCAGTACCTACTACGGTCCGGACGACGTAGTGGGCCTAGACTTGGTCCCGCAGGGCGTAGCTCCACCTGACGAGACCATACCACTTGTATAGTTTAGAGTAGGTCTTTGTACTGGACTTAGTATCCAGTTACTTTTTGGACTGTATTTTAGAGACCGGACATTGTATATTATTTGTTTCTGGACTTGACAGGTTATATTTTCTCGTCTTGTTGTCTTTATCTTTCAGTCTTTACTTTTCGTCTTAGAGTTGTGATTGAGCATAATATATATTCATTGCTTGTCCTCCGTTCAGAGTTGACTATATTCTCGACAGGTTTTGTTATATATATAAACTGTTGTCAGACTAGAAAATACACAGCGTTCCATGCCGTTTTTTCGGTGAGGGCTGGGCGTTGTCGCGTCACGTGCCCTTTTAGCGGGTGTGGGTCGTGACAGTAGGACTAGATACATAGACATGCCAGCTGTATACATACGAAGTATACTCCAATATATGGAAACCTCGTATGAATACATAAGCTGTAAAATACAGTAAACCAAGAGTAATCTAATCTCATCCACGAAATATAAGAATAAAAGATGTCATATAATGATAATAAATTGTCATTGATACATATAGTTGGGCGGAGACAAATCTACTATCAACTATGAAAAGAAATACAAGATATACAAAAGAATAATTTTGGCTAGTGAAGTGAAGACGATCTAAGCGCAATCATCCTCGAAGAAATAGAGATGGTCACAGCTAGAGCTAGAGCACCTGCGAAAGACAAGAACACACACACATAGAGAGATAACCAGGTCCTCAGAGGGAGGTAACAAGACACACAATATCATGCCATATAAACTGAATAATATTGCTCAAATAAAGAAGTCGATTGAGTTATATCATGGTCCAATACACACCTATTGAACTAGCTTACCATCCCCCCAACCAAACAAGGACATGAGATGGTAAACTAATTCACGGTGACGTATCTTTCCATGCTATGAATCCAATATGGTATGCGGACCCCAACATGGTTCATTACCTTCTCATCGAAGTAGTAAGTCATACCTACAACCAAACAAGGACAAGATGAGACGAACTAATTTGCGACAAGTTATTGTTCCAAGCCACGGTCAGATATAAGTACCCAAACCAAAAGTAATCGTACCTAACGGATAAAGGTAGCCAACCATTCTAAGTGAATTCAATTTTAAGAACAGTTCATGGTCGCATGACTACCGGGTCAAGTCAAGAAAATACCAATGCAGTACCTCAGTAGCGAGTCACAATACCATATACTATTCCTCAGTATCGAGCGAGTCTATAGCATATAGTCTACCTATCGTTCCTCAGTAGCGAGTGAGTCTACGATAGATAGGGTGGTAGTCAACTTCCAATCATCTTCTTCCCGCCTAATGCCAACTCATAACTGTTAAGTCTTCTAGCATGCAATTCTATTAGCAGTTATTTCCTAACGCACGGCTTATACGTACTGGTGGCCAGTCAATCACGCACGTCCGAGTACTATATGTGACACACAACAACGTGGAATAAATGTGTCAAGGCCTATGAATGCAACACACAAGGTGGTCTCTTAAATCTAGGTTTATTGTGTAAGAAAATAATACATAGCAGGAAATGTAACTGAACAGTAAGTTCTAACAGGTTATGCCATGTATCACAGTTTATTTTGCATAAAAAAAATAATGAATATGCATGAAATATGAGCTAATTAAATAAATAGTAAATGACAAGGTGTCTTGCCTGAGGGTGGTGCGAGATGTAGCAAAATCCAACAGTCAGAATCGTCAACACGAAAGTCAAAATCCACAAGGAGCTCCGGATGCTGAAACAAACATCACGAACGAGTTTGGAATGAAAGATATGCCTAGGAAATGCCTGTCCAAAAGTTAAATTCTGGGATAGGGGTAAAATCGTAATTTTGGGTCAAAACGATATCCGCCGTTGGACCCGCTTTGTACCGAAATACGTGCCAGTACCTATGGTCTCTAAAGTCGTCAAACTATATGTCTATAAATTTGTTTTTTCGAGACGAACTCGACGGTATGTC
Organism: Iris pallida; assembly: GCA_029216955.1. Lineage (NCBI taxonomy): Eukaryota > Viridiplantae > Streptophyta > Magnoliopsida > Asparagales > Iridaceae > Iris > Iris pallida. The sequence continues at coordinate 2,564,689 of JANAVB010035620.1, forward strand.
CAATTTTGGATTCCGAGAAGCCGTGCACAAAATCGCCCGTTGAGTGGGATTGTGGGCCCGCCAAAATGGCGTCCCAGTCAATGGTCTTAGAATCGGACCAAACTTAGCATACAGGACCAGAAAAATATTTCGAGTCCAATGGCGCAAGTTTCGTCGCGATTTGATGAGTGTGCACAAAGTAATTGGGAAATATCGAAAAGGCCCGATACAGAAAAATTTGACGGATACGGATCAAATTCGTCGCGTACACGCAACCAACTTGAATTTCATCAAAGCTTGCACGTCCGCAAAGTCGATACGGACCCTTCAGTACTCTCGATTTGTGACGGGGTCGTCCGGTTTGTCGAGACGTACCTCGTACCGGGGTTTTTAAGTTTTTGAAAACTGATTTTTTTATAATTTTTAATCTAATTAAACCTGGAATTTATTGCAGAATAAATAAAACTATTTGAAGGGAATACTAGAGGTTCATGTGGGCTTTCTACAGGAAATTACGGATCGAAAATCGGAGTAGAATTGACAGAGAAATTGATCGGGGAAAGTGGAATACCTTCTAGTTCAATTATGTTGTTGTCGTTGTCGCCGTTGTCGTTTTCGCGGGTGAGGATGTTGTCGTGGCGCACGAGAATGTCCTGGCTCGCCTGGGAGAGGAGGAGGAAGGACGTGGATGGGAGGAAGAAGATGGAAGGAGATTAGGGTTTTGGTTTTGTGTGGTTAAACTTATATATATATATATATATATATATATATATATATATATATATATATATATATATATATATATATAAATATATATATATATATATATATATATATAAATATATATATATATATATATATATATAAAATGAGATAGAATAACAAGGGGTCGGCCACTTCTTAATGGCTGTTGTTGCTGTGACTTTGGATAATGGGGTCGGCCCCCTCCCCCCCTCTCACAAGCAACTTCCTGTTGCTTAGATTTTGTGGTGTTGTGTGGTCGGCCAAGTGGGCCGACCACTACTTTTATATTTTTTTTCCAAATCTTTCTAAATCTTTTAAACATATAACTATATATATATTTCCATATATATACACCATAATCTATTAAAATCAAATAACAATTTAAATATTATCTAACCAAATCTTTAATATATTTAAACATGTCTACATAAATATAAATTCAACTCACAATAAATCAACTTAAAATAGTAATAATATTTAAATAGGACAACATGTTTATTAAATCTTCCTAAAATAAATTTTAATAATAATAAATTAATAAAATCTTTCCAATGGGTGAACTTATACCGCACACCCTTATCCGGGTCTAAAAATTGTACAAAGTGTTGCACAATATTATTTAATAATAAAATACCAATAAAAGTACAATTATTTAAATAATCAGAAATTGTACATAAAATTCTAAAAAAATCAAGAAAATATTTTTACTATATAAAATATGCTTATGAGGCCACAGTTGGTCACACTACATGCTTACATGGGATTGGGTTCGGTCCGGGCCCTAGTTCGGGCTGGTTTGGACAAACCGAATCATCTAAAAATCAATATATAAATTAATATCTAAATAAAAATATTTTAAATGCGTTATTTCATAACTCGGCCTGGTTTTCCTAGTTCGGACTGAACTATGGCTAAGCCTCCCACGACATGGCTAATATACTGGTCAAAGTACACTGCTACATCGTTCGTGCCAAAATTCATGGTCGCCTTGTGCTCAAAACACAACAATGGCGAAGGTCATTTTTAATAATGATATAAAAACCGTAAATTGTATAAATTAAATTTGAAGTTTAAAAATAATAAAAAATAATTTAAAAAATAGGGATTTTACATCCTACCCAACTTACAAGAATTTCGTCCTCAAAATTTAGGAATAATATGGTAGATGGGGTTGAGGGGTAAAAGGAGTAGTTTAAGGCGTGGATGTAGCCACATGACTAAAGTGATACCTTGGGTCTATCTATCAAGTACAGTGTCTTGTCTCTCTAAAATAAGTAAAAGACAAGAACAATAAAGGGTTCAAGACGATGCTATTGAGTACGAATAAGAAGTTCATAGACGACGAAAATAATCCAAAAGAGAGTTGTCAATGCTGTCGGGATGAGACTCTAAGGCAGGTTTAACTATGTCTCCATCCGCATAGAATAATATATGATAAGCGAACCAAAGTGCAATAGGCTGATCAGACCATCATGCACCGGTTCTGCTTAGACAATATGTTAGTGGGTGCACCCAATAAAATATGTCATGATCAAGCTTGGTAAAGAAATAAGTTTGCAAAACTGAGGCTAATTAGCAGCATAAGACAGTCAAAATACAAGTAAGGGAGAATGATAAAGGAAATTATATAGTCCAGGATCTTTTAAAAATCTAAGTTCCGCCCGAAGTTTGGGCCTGCGCAGTTGGCTTGGTTGACTAGCTAAGTTAGGATCCTCTGAATTTTGTAGTCTGAGTAAACTTATCAACATGGGTCACAAGGACAAAGGCTTTGTTGGGCCGTGAGGTATTCTACCCAACTTACAAGAGTTAAGCTAGCAGTGTGATGGGACAATGGGTCAAAAAATCAAGATAAAGCACAAATTTAAGCATTTAAGGAATTAAGTAGAACAAAATCACATATTGGGTCGAAAGAATTGAGTCGAGGTTGAATCCCTATCAGTGGTCGAAAAATATATCGGTATCATGGTAAAGATTATAGTTTGGCCATTTTGACCATAAGGTCATATCAAGAAATAGAGTACAAGGAGATAGGTTTTAGTGGGACATGATATGTCAACATGAAGGTGGGCTTGTCTAGGCCTCACATATGAAATTTGTTGGAGGAAAAAGTTTAGTGTTGTGCTCCAACTATCCAAGTCACGGTAAGGGATGCCAAAAGATCTAAAATAGAAAGTGAGAGTTCAAGATGTGACAATTAATGCCAAAAATAAAATAAAATAAAGAATATCAAGTTAAAGCATGAAATAAGATTAATTAAGGAATCCAATAATATAATTTAGGGTCACAGTTCTAGAGAAAAAATAGTCTCCTAGATGGATACAGTTTAAGGAACAATTAAATCATTATTCAAATGCAAATGGGTTAGAAGGTCGCAATTAAAAGATCTAGAATTGAAGGAAGGTCGAGTAAGCCGAGGTGGAAATACAGTCACACAGCTGGTAGATGACTAACAACACTTGTGTATATACTACTATCATGGTCATGGGTGACATGGCAATTAGTATGGAATACTCAGTAGGGTTATCTTGGGGCCTACCATTAAAATTTAACTCAAGTTCCTCCAAAAGTTTTAAAATTAAACTTTCAAAAATAAATCACCAAAATTTGTATTCACTCCAAGCCGTTCAAATTCATCAAAAGAATTTTAAATTACTCTCATAAATCTCAAAGCAAAATTTTATCACGTTACTACTACCTTTTCCAAGATTAACATTTAAATTCAACTATTTAACTCAAGAGTTCAAAATTTACGAATCCATAAAAATTTCACAATCAATCAAAAATTTAACTCTAAAATTTTCAAATAACTCACAATAAAACTCTTAGCATATTAAAAACAATTTCAAAAATTAAGCTCAATGCTCTCATCAATTATAGCTTCTATTCATGCTAAATTATTCCAACAAAATCACAACTTTTAAATGGTAACTTCCTTTAATCAATCAAAATAACTTTCCATCACATCCTTCGAAGTTCTTCCAAAAATTTTAATATTAGCAATTCCACATTAAACTAAAATTTTCAAATAATCTTATCAGTCAAAATCTTTTTTTTTTCCAAAAATCTAAATAGATTTGTAAATCCTCAATCATAGGACACAATTTAAAATAAAAAAAATCTCAAAAATTATTTTCAATTATTGTAAACCAAAATTTACCATCATTACTTCCACTTAAAATTTAAAATTTACTAAACACGAAAATTACAAGTTGTACAACTCCAATTTAAATAATTTCTACAACCACATTTGAAATCTAAGATCATTTTCAAATCCAATTTATAACTGTCCAAAGATGTATAACTATAATCCAATAAATCATAAATATTACAACTCGAAATCAAATCAATTTCTTAAACCAAGTATGAAATTCTATAAATCCTCTGGTGTTTACTATTTAGGAATCTCAAGGTTAAAACTTTCTATGGTAATATCCTAATTAAATCACACTAAAAAGCCTTTTTAACTCAATTAGAGTCTTGAATGTATTCCAATTGCCAATATAACCATTCTAGCCATGTGTTTGACCTATGAGCATATACTAGTGTAGTCATCTTCCTAGTTGACACTAAGTACGAAAATAAGAATCAACGGTAGAAAGGAATCAAGCAAGATGCAATTCAAGGAAGTCGAACGAGAGTTCGGAATTTGAAGCCAAGTGAAGAGGTCAAGCTGTATGGATGAGATTCCTAGATTCTAATCCTATGTTGCAGGCTCACACCAGTACAATTACGTAACCGAAGTAACAAACTAGACCTGCATGGGCCACCACAAAAGCATGTAATATTCCAGTCCCAAAATACGTAGGACTAGGTACATAGACATGCCAGCTGTATACATACGAAGTATACTCCAATATATAAAAACCTCGTATGAATACATAAGCTGTAAAATGCAGTAATCCAAGAGTAATCTAATCTCATCCACGAAATATAAGAATAAAAGATATCATATAACGATAATGAATTGTCATTGATACATATAGTTGGGCGGAGACAAATCCACTACCAACTATGAAAAGAAATACAAGATATACAAAAGAATAATTTTGGCTAGCGAAGCGAAGACGATCTAAGCGCAATCATCCTCGAAGAAATAGAGATGGTCACAGCTAGAGCTGGAGCACCTGCGAAAGACAAGAACACACACACCTGGAGAGATAACCAGGTCCTCAGAGGGACGAAACAAGACACATAATATCATGCCATATAAACTGAATAATATTGCTCAAATAAAGAAGTCGATTGAGTTATATCATGGTCCAATACACACCTATTGAACTAGCTTACCATCCTCCCAACCAAACAAGGACATGAGATGGTAAACTAATTCACGGTGACGTATCTTTCCATGCTATGAATCCAATATGGTATCAGGATCCCAACAAAGTTCAATACCTTTTCATCAAAGTAGTAAGTCACACCTACAACCAAACAAGGACAAGATGAGACGAACTAATTCGCGACAAGTTATTGTTCCAAGCCACGGTCAGATACAAGTACCCAAACCAAAAGTACTCTTACCTAACGGATAAAGGTAGCCTAACCGTTCTAAGTGAATGCAATTTTAAGAACAGTTCATGGTCGCATGACTACCGGGTCAAGTTAAGAAAATACCAATGCAGTACCTCAGTAGCGAGTCACAACACCATATACTATTCCTCAGTATCGAGCGAGTCTATAGCATATAGTCTACCTATCGTTCCTCAGTCGCGAGCGAGTCTACGATAGATAGGGTGTTAGTCAACTTCCAATCATGTTCTTCCCGCCCAATGCTAACTCATAACTGCTAAGTCTTCTAGCATGCAATTCTATTAGCAGTTATTTTCTAACGCACGGCTTATACGTACTGGTGGCCAGCCAATCACGCATGTCCGAGTCCTATATGTGACACACAAAAACGTGGATTAAATGTGTCAAGGCCTATGAATGCAACACACAAGGTGGTCTCTTAAATCTAGGTTTATTCTGTAAGAAAATAATACATAGCAGGAAATGTAACTGAACAGTAAGTTCTAACAGGTTATGCCATGTATCACAGTTTATTTTGCATAAAGAAAATAATGAATATATATGAAATATGAGCTAATTAAATAAACAACAAATGGCAAGGTATCTTGCCTGAGGGTGGTGCGAGATTTAGCAAAATCCAACAGTCAGAATCGTCAACACGAAAGTCAAAATCCACAAGGAGCTCCGGATGCTGAAACAAACATCACGAACGAGTTTGTAATAAAAGATATGCCTAGAAAATGCCTGTCCAAAAGTTAAATTCTGGGACAGGGGCAAAATCGTAATTTTGGGTCAAAACGATATCCGCCGTTGGACCCACTTTGTACCGAAATGCGTGCCAGTACCTATGGTCTCTAAAGTCGTCAAACTACATGTCTATAAATTTATTTTACCGAGACGAACTCAACGGTATGTCCAATTTTGGATTCCGAGGAGCCGTGCACAAAATCATCCGTTGAGTGGGATTGTGGGCCCGCCAAAATGGCGTCCCAGTCAACGGTCTTAGAATCGGACCAAACTTGGCATACAGGACCAGAAAAATATTTCGAGTCCAATGGCGCAAGTTTCGTCGTGATTTGATGAGTGTGCACAAAGTAATTGGAAAATATCGAAAAGGCCCGATACGGAAAAATTTGACGGATACGGATCAAATTTGTCGCGTACACGCAACCAACTTGAATTTTGTCAAAGTTCGCACGTCCCAAAGTCGATACGGACCCTTTGGTACTCTCGGTTTGTGACGGGGTCGTCTGGTTTGTCGGGACGTACCTCGTACCGGGGTTTTTAAGTTTTTGAAAACTGATTTTTTTGTAATTTTTAATTTAATTAAACCTGAAATTTATTGCAGAATAAATAAAACTATTTGAAGGGAATGCTAGAGGGTCATGTGGGCTTTCTACATGAATTTTTGGATCAAAAATCGGAGTAGAATTGACAGAAAAATTGATCGGAGAAAGTGGAATACCTTCTAGTTCAATTTTGTTGTTGTCGTTGTCGCCATTGTCGTTTTCGCGGGTGAGGATGCTGTCGTGGCGCACGAGAACGGCCTGGCTTGCCTGGGAGAGGAGGAGGAAGGACGTGGAGAGGAGGAAGAAGATGGAAGGAGATTAGGGTTTTGGTTTTGTGTGGTTAAACTTATATATATATATATATATATATATGTAAAATGAGATAGAATAACAAGGGGTCGGCCACTTCTTAATGGCTGTTGTTGCTGTGACTTTGGATAATGGGGTCGGCCCCCTCCCCCCCCCCCCCCCCCTCTCACAAGCAACTTCCTGTTGCTTAGCTTTTGTGGTGTTGTGTGGTCGGCCAAGTGGGCCGACCACTACTTTTATATATATTTTTTCCAAATCTTTTTAAATCTTTTAAACATATAACTATATATATATCCATATATATACACCATAATCTATTAAAATCAAATAACAATTTAAATATTATCTATCCAAATCTTTAATATATTTAAACATATCTACATATATATAAATTCAACTCACAGTAAATCAACTTAAAATAGTAATAATATTTAAATAGGACAACATATTTATTAAATCTTTGCAAAATAAATTTTAATAATAATAAATTAATAAAATCTTTCCAATGGGTGAATTTATACCGCACACCCTTATCCGGGTCCAAAAATTGTACAAAGTGTTGCACAATATTATTTAATAATAAAATACCAATAAAAGTACAATTATTTAAATAATCAGAAATTGTACATAAAATTCTAAAAAAAATCAAGAAAATATTTTTACTATATAAAATATGCTTATGAGGCCACAGTTGGTCACACTACATGCTTACATGGGATTGTGTTCGGTCCGGGCCCTAGTTCGGGCTGGTTTGGACAAACCGGGTCATCTAAAAATTAATATATAAATTAATATCTAAATAAAAAAAATTTAAATGCGTTATTTCACAACTCGGCCTGATTTTCCTAGTTCGGACTGAACTATGGCTAAGCCTCCCACGACATGGCTAATATACTGATCAAAGTACACTGCTACATCTTTCGTGCCAAAATTCATGGTCGTCTTGTGCTCAAAACACAACAATGGCGAAGGTCATTTTTAATAATAATATAAAAACCATAAATTGTATAAATTAAATTTGAAGTTTAAAAATAATAAAAAAAATTTAAAAATAGGGTTTTACAACTGTGCTAGGTACCGACCACGTTTCAATGGCACGATCTTCTGGGGATCCACTTCAACTCCTCCTCAGGTGATGATATGACCCAAGTACGAAATACGATCGAGCTAGAACTTGCATTTACTGAACTTGGCATACAATTGGTGCTCTCTGAGAATCTGAAGAACCACACGGAGATGCTGCTCATGCTCCGCCTCACTCTTGCTGTGGACTAGGATGTTGTCTAGGAACACAATCACGAACTGATCCAAATAAGTCATAAAGATATGATTAATGAGGTCCATGAATACTGTCGGCGTATTGGTTGCTCCAAATGGCATCACAAGGAACTCCCAATGCCCATATCTCGATCTAAAAGCTATCTTCGGAATGTCCTCCTCTCTGACACTGATCTGATGGTATCCTGACCGCAAGTCGATCTTCGAGAATACTGCTGCCCCCTTGAGTTGATCAAATAAGTCATCTATCCTCGGGAGAGGGTATCTGTTCTTGATTGTCACTGAGTTCAAGGTACGATAATCTACACATAATCTGGACGTACCATCTTTTTTTCACAAGAAGCATCGGGGCTCTCCAAGGTGATCTACTAGCACGAATGAATCCCTTGGTTCTGAGTTCGTCAATCATCTTGTACAATATCTCTAGCTCTGACGGCACCATCCTGTAGACTCTCTCTGACACTGGGGTTGTCCCGGGAATCAAGTCGATGGTAAACTCGATCTCTCGCTCTGGCAGCATCCCTGGAAGCTCTTCTGGAAAAATATCTGAAAACTCTTCAACTATCCGGGGTAACTATACTACTGCTACTGCCATCCGTAACACTGGAGGAGAAGGTTCAACTTCGCCTTGGGAGAAGGAAAACTCTGGCTCGCCTGGAATGCTAAAAATAACCCTGCCAATGTGGCAGTCTATCCGAGCATACTGGTCCATCAACCAATCCATCCCTAAGACTATATCATAATCGGCCATCGGGAACTCTATCAATCTAGCGGGGAATTCTCTACCGCTAACTACGATCCGACACGAGGAAAACACTCTATTTACTCCCACAAGTCCGTTACCAGTAAATATATTGAGCCTCAATGATAATGACTCGGGCTCCAGTCCTACCCGTGTCGCGAATCATGCAGACATAAAAGAATGCGATGCACCAGAGTCAAATAATACTGAAGCTGGAAAGGTGTTGACGAGAATAGTATCTGCAACTACCTCTCCTGGTGCTAATCGTTCTTCTCCCATAGTCAAGGCCAGCACTTGATCATGTCCTCTGGGTGCGGTTCCCCTCTGCTGAAAATTTCTCTGCCTACTCTGGATCAGGACTTGGACTTAGACATACTGCTGCGGTCTCTGCTGCTGGAATGCCTGGGCCTGCGCCGGCAATGGTCTCGGGAACGGATACTGCGGCTGCTGCTGCTGGACTGGTGCTGGTCCTCTAATTGAAGGACTAGAGAAGGCCGATGAACTCCTCCTGTTCGGGCAGTTCCCAACCCTGTGGTCCGGGGTACCACAAACCAAGCACAAACCCTGTGCTCTGCGACACTCTGATACCACATGCCCTGGCTTCCCGCAGTGTGAACATCCCACTGCGGAAGACTGCTTCTGCTTCTGCTGCTGAGGGTGCGTCGGGGTGGAATACTGAACCGACGTCACTGAGGCCGCCCGCCTCGGAGCTCCAATGGTTAAAGCCCTGGCTGCCAGGGCTGGTACTGATGACTGATTCATCTGGCCGTGAGATCGCTTTCGACCTCCGGTCCTATCCATGATCCTATGGGAGGTATACTCATGCCTCCGGGCTGCTCTCAACACTGCATCAAAAGTCTGATGCTCAAACTGCTCCACCGCCAATAAAATCTCTAGGTGGAGCCCCTGCTGGAACCCTGGGCTTTATCGAACTCGGTCGCCACCAAGGTGGAAGCAAATCGACTAAGCTTGGAGAACTCGGCCGCATATCCATCGACCGTCCTGTCCATCTGCTTCAGATTGGTGAACCTCGTCTGTAGATCGTATCGAGCTACAGCATCGAAGTACTTGGTCTGGAATCTTTTTCTGAATACTGCCCAGGCAAGAGGGGCTACTAATCTAATGGCCTGTACCACCCACCAGCTGCAAGCAAGATCCAATAACTGCAGGCACACCACGGCCACCTTCCCGTTCTCTGGAGTCCAGGCTGCTTCTAGAATCACCTCTGTGTCCTGAAGCCATGCATCTGCAGCGATCGCATCTTCACTGCCGTCGAAGAATGGAATGTTCAAGCGCTTGAAGCTGTTGACCACGCTATTACCCTGATGTCCTCCTCTGGTCAAAGCATCTGCCACAGCCTGGCGACGATCCTGGAAAGCTAATAGGGACCTGATAAGACCCACCAAAGTGCCATCATCAGGCTCTGCAGGCTGGACGGGCTGAACGGGTGGTTCTCCTCCGGTAGGCACGACTCTGGAGGCTACTCCGGAATGCTGGGCTTGATCTCCAGGTTGCTGCTGGTCCACGGGAGGTGCTCCGCCTTGCTGATCGACAGGTCCAGGAACAATACCGCTGAAGAAGATGACATAAGAAACAATAAGGAAGGACCATGACAGATCAACGATACAAGCATGTGATCAGATCAAGTTTCTCAGGGATTTGAAGATACGAGCAGAGATCAAGGACGAATACTGATTGAGATATCTATTCGGTAAACCCTCACATATCTTGATTTACAAGACCTGCATGGGTCACCACTAAAACCATGTAACGCCCCAGAACCAGAATACTGGAGAGCGGGGGCGTACATAGCCAGCTACGTATATTGAAGTGCAACCCACCTCGCTATACGGTCACGGCTGTCTAGATACATGAGGATTTAACTACAGGCCAACAGTCTCCTATGGTCATGAACCAACCTATTATCTCAATCTCAAGCAAGCAATAATAGTTACAAGATGTCAGAGCACCAAATATATAATAGCAAGGCGTCTCATACATTACATATTGGATGATCATGAAGCTAGTCGTTATAAAATGTCAGGACTAGCAAGAGTTTAGTCATACATGATCAACCCTAGGATATATCAATCATGTTACAGCCCGTAGGAAGACAGTAAATAAATATGCAATACGAGCTAACACGTGCTCGTCGGCTAAACGCCTCAAAAGAATAATTTTACAATAAAGTGGGAGGACAAAAAGAAACCCACTCGTTGCCAGGATTACGTCTGGTGGTCACCATCTGGCTGGAAGACAGGTGGATCCTCTGGTGCTGCTTCCGATATCTGGCCACACAAAACCAGCTGGGTCAAACCCCAGAAAGAGCAAGTGCCACAAAGGAGGCTTCACTTAGGAACTAAAACCAGCATATCACAATAGAATATTAAAGGTAAATAATAAATAAAGAACTGATAATAATAGAGATAACAACAGTAAACTGAGTACGAGAAAACCATTCAAGTAGCCAGGTCACAACCCTTAAACCAAACAAGGACCGGAATTGTAACCCTTCACCTGAATAGAAACCCGTCTCAAATACTATTGGTATAGTGAAGACAATAAACGAAGAGATGACACAGAACTGCTCCGGGAGCCAGGTTATAATCCTTAAATCAAAAAAGGACCGGGGTTGTAACCCTTCGCCTGAACAGAATTGGACCCCTGATCTTTATTGCTAAGGCCAGCATAAATAATCATGGTATTAAGGTAAGGTAAAATATGACGAACATGGCATGGGGTTGAAATAAGACAATAAACGAAGAGAGGACATAGAACTGCTCCGGGAGCCAGGTTACGACCCTTAAACCAAATAAAGACCAGGGTTGTAACCCTTCGCCTGAACAGAACTGGACCCCCGATCGTTATTGTTAAGACAAGCATCAATAATCATGTCATGTCACAATCTTGTACAGGATCAGGATAAGACTAAGCTGGAATAAACTCCATCCAATCAATCACGGCCAATCAAGAGTACGGCTTGATACTTTAACTAACTAGGGTTATCACAGGCTTAGTTACTAGCAAGATGCAATAAGATCATCCCAACAACCACAAGCCCTGCAGACCATCCGGTTATCCAAGTCGAATGTCCGTTTATGAAAAATGCAACACGTGACTGTGTGATAGAAATGAGCCCTACTCGTCGGTAGGCTATAAGTCCACTTGAGCGCCCAGATAACGGAATTGCATGTAGCTGAAAAATCTCTTCATGACTACTGGATTATTCTAGTTATTAGCCTTAGTTGAATTCAGTAGGTACGCCTGACCGTGGTACTCAGGGATCTCCATCCTAGACATGATGCAAGACAATACCAGTTTATTTATACAAACACAATCGCCCATGGTGTCCAGATCTTTCATACTTGCCATGTCAGGCTAGCTGTCGTAACAGCATATCGAGATATATCATGTCAATTTACTTGTCAAGAGTGCGCCATAGTGGGCCACTATCGAGTTTTATTCTTACATTATCATGAATGAGAGAAACTTGCATAAAATAGCTAATAACATATTCTTGAAGCCAAGGAAAAGATCTACAACTTTCATGTTGGAAGTTGGAAGAAATTCTGGCCACAATTCAGCCAAATAGGATTTAAAACAGCCAAAATATGCCCTATGCGACATTCTGCGGCACTATTCATCCATGCGGCACTATTCATCTCATGCGGCTGCGGTACTATTCATTCCTGCGGCTGCGGTATTATTCATCTCATGCGACTGCGGTACTATTCTTGTGGCACTATTCATTCCTGTAGCTACGGCACTATTCATGTGGCACTATTCATCCATACGACTGCGGCACTATTCATGCCTACGGCTGCGACACTATTCATCTCATGCGGCTGTGGCACTATTCATCTCATGCGGCACTATTCATTACTACGGCTGCGGCACTATTCATCTCATGCGGCTGCGGCACTATTCATCTCATGCGGTTGTGGCACTATTTATGTGGCACTATTCATCGTCCCTGCCAAAATCAGGACATATGAACTAGAAAATGGCCAAAAATACTTTTGGCCATAACTTTCTCAAAATACGTCGAAATCTAACTTTTCAAAGGTCTATTTTAGGTAAAATCGAATTCTCTACAACATGGAACAATCAAAACATAAAAATAATAAAATTTAATAGATCAAAACCTAAAAAAACTAAAAATAATACACACTTAGATCTACATGAATCCATCCACCAAAATGAAAAATGTCAAGTTCTAAAGTAGCTTAAAATCAAGTAAGAAAAAGAATGGAACAAAAAAACTTGAGATCCATCGTGAAGCAAGTTGCACTTGCCTAGGACTTGGTAGGTGGGAGGAGTAAATGAAGAAGATGAAGAAAATAATGAAGAAGTGAATGAAGAGAGAGAAGGAGTTGGGTTATATATCAACCCTCTCCATCTCAAACCAAGCCAAGCCAAGCCAAACCAAGTCAAATTGAACCGAACCGATTAATAAACCAAGTCTAGACTAAACCAAGACTAGGCTAAGCAAAACAAGCCTAACTACGGTCCACCTAATAAATGTCAAAAATCTCGTATATGCATACGAAAATACGTATAACGGAAAACGGGAGTGACACATTACTAGTTATAAATAGAAATTTGTTGTAAGGAAAATAAGTTTGATTGTATCATTTTCTCAATTAAAAAAGAGTTTCTCTTTTGATTCTCTTATTTGAGGATCGGGTTAATTCTCTTATATTGGGTTGATGGCTCTCAGCGATCGGCGTTTCTTTGTTGTGTTCGGTGGTATCAAAACCTCGATGTGTCAAGAGGTCCATGGGAAAAACTGGTCGTGATCCAGAAACTGTCACGTACCGGTTCCGTAAAACCAATCGTACTCACATGGACGTAATGTCGTGCGAACGTAAGTTGCACTCGCACAAGACGAATAATTGAAACGATCGATTGAATAGCTAAGCGACGAAATTGCCGCATAGAAGTCTCCAAGCAGAAAAGTTGAATCAACACGAATTATACGAAATGAATCATCTTTATTGATATTAAAATAGAATATTACAATGGCTCGAAGCCGAGGTTATAATCATTCAAGCTCTCTCTCTCTCTCTCTCTCTCTCTCTCTCTCTCTCTCTCTCTCTCTCTCCATACACACACACATACACACACAATAACTCCTGTCCCGAGGCTTACAATTTGAGAATGATTACAATAAGTGATGTTGATACATCCAAGCGAAGATTTTGACACAGACGTACGACTCGAATCGCCAAGGAACTCTACTCCTTGATGCATCCAAGCAAGCTCCGTACCGAACGAGTTACTTCATGCATCCTGCAAACAATCTAGTGGGGTATCAATACATAAAATGCACCGATGGGGCCTCTCGCCCACTCAACAAAACCAGCACGTTATTTTAGTGAATGCATACCGCTATTATGTGGTCTTTCTAATCTTGACATAGAATCAGTTTCATGGCATAGTAATCTCGTGCCCAGAAATCATAACCCCATTACGCACCAGTATTAAACTTAACCATATATACTTACCATCTGTACTTCTCTATTCATCTCAACAATACAATTTTTAACATTGAAATCTAGTGCCACGCTATTGAATCATACTATCACATATTGCGACGTAACATGTGTCTCTGCATTAGCTAAATATTAGGCTCAATAGTTACATTGTGTGCCGTGCAACCATTTTCTTTTTCAACCGACAACATGCACACGAATTGTCGCCAGCACGTCGACTTAATCTATATGAGGGTCACAGGCGACACACCATCTTAGACTATATTGCATACGGGATCAGTTCGTGAGCAAGGTGTGATCTCCCCGCAGCTTGTATTGCAATGCACTTTTCAGATACGGGTCGCACAGTCGCTAAATGACGCACAATATCCAGTCCCACTAGGCCGAATCGATTCCAGTGTTCCTACGATCGTTCGAGGAACTAAAACAATGTCTACAAGTTGTCTATGACATGCAAGTCTCTACTCAAAGTTACTATACTTCTCAATTCAATTCTCATCTCAACTTTCTATCTCTATGCAACTCCGAAACCAGGGACTGCCTCGACGACCCACGGTCCTGAGAACTTTCTATGTTTCTATATTTTTCATCTCAAACTCAGAAACGACTATTTGATATCTCTCATGTCCGATTTGAACAGATCTTGTTCCACAAAATATCCCAAACAATGTCATACTCTATGTGACAAGCATTGAAACCGTCGACTGGACGTGTATACTATGACAGCAAGTCGATAATCTATGGGACAACATAAGAAATCTTGTGAATTAATGACATTTTTCGTAACTGATGACATGTGGCACGCAGACAGTGATCTATGTGTATATATGTTCAGCTTCAGAGTTTATGCTTAGTGAAGGCATTAAATTTCGTGCAACAGTGTTCTGCACGAAAAATGAGTAAAACATTGCACGCTTTCTTATTTTTTGCACAAAAAATCAGTAAATAGCCATTACAATGCGAATTGGTCATAAATACCTCGTTTTTCTGCTCTCAAGACATTGAAAGCACCGATTATTGAGCATTAGGGCCGTCTTTCTGCTGCATTCTGTCCTCCACAATTTTCGTGAGTTAGAACCCTCGTTAGCAATCACCCAAATAAAACTCGTATTATATGCGAATTTTTCCGTATCTTTCATAAACGTTTAATGCTTGCATAATTTTGACAGTTCCAAATCAGTACATAAATTTTAAGCATGCGAAATTTTAAACGTGTTCTAGATAAATTATTGAAAAATTTGGCACAAAAAACGTGCTGAAAACCTGTTTAATTAATCAAATTTGACAACATATTTAAGAATGTAAAGTTTCTAACCTCAATATTTCTATTTTTCGAATTTTTGGCCGAATTTTTGAACGTATTCTATTTGCACTGAGCCGATTTATACTCGTACTTTTGTCGTCCCGAATTTTTTTCCGTTTGTCGAATTGCTAACAAAGGTTAGAACTAAGCAAGTTTTTCCGTCCTTGCCTCAGTAGTCACGGAGCATAGCGATTATGCGCTGATCATTGAGCCTCTACTGCTACTCTCTCCATATCTCAACCTTTAATTTACTTGTTTTTTGAATTTTCTTGTAATTAGTTGTCATAGAAATTCTTTGTAGTAAACAAGTAATAACAAGATTTCTCAAAGAGAATTGTTTATTTTTTTGTTACCGAAAACACTTGATACAAAGATCTAAATGTCTAAGCAGCCGCTACTATTCATTCCCCATTTAAAAGAAGTTCCACAACTTTACGTATTGAACAAAAATTGTATTGTGGAGTTCTGTATAATTCTCATGATCACAAATTCGACTAAAGTAATGTCAAATATTGAGCGAACTACAACAAGAAGATCCCCATCCTCCTCCATGGCCTTGCACACCTTGCGGTGACTTTGCCTAGTTAGATTGTAGATCTTACGATTGTTGTGATAATTGTTGTTCATTATTACTATAAGGCCTCGTTTGTTTTGCGGAATAGAAGGGAAAGGAAATCAATTCCTTCACATTTTCTTTCCCTTGAGAAATTATAATTCCTATTGATTTTTCTTTCCGATGTTTGAAAATGTCAAGAAATTTGAAAAGGAAAAATGAATACTTCAATCTGGAAAAAATAATTCCTTGCTTGGATGGATGGAATCACTTTTTCTCATAATTTTTCTTCCATTATGAATCACTTGTCTTTCCTTTTCAATTCATTTTGCACCGAAATATAGAAAAGTAATCACTTTTCTTTTCCAACATGATGATTCCGCGAACCAAATGAGACCAAAGTAGAGTCTAGATGGGAAGGGAGTTTCTGTTAAGGGACACGATTTTGGTGACAAAAATCCGACCCGACCAGGAAGAGAGACCATACCTGTTTTTGTGAGGAAGAAACCAAGTCGATCGACCTGCTTCCAAGTTCCAACCATGCTGCGACTGAATCCAAACTTTTTTGTGACCTGGGCCGGTCTGGGGTTTCTAGACTGCTCGGTCAACTGAAGACCATAACTCGTGCAGCTCGGCCTGGCCTATGGTGTTTTCCATTTAATTTATCAGCGCTGATACACAGACCGAGGGGGGACCGCGGTTTAAACCGCGGTGCCACGTGTCCCCCCCCCCCCCCCCCCCTCATTGGTCGGGTCCAGCGGGCTGACGTTAGCAGGGGGGTGCTGACGTCAACGGCAGGGACCTGACCAATGAGGGGAGGGACCTGACCAATGAGGGGAGGACACGTGGCACCGCGGTCCCCCCCCCCCCCCCCCCCCCCCCCCCCCCCCCCCTCGGTCTGTCCATCTTTTTCCTTAATTTATTATTCAATTAATTACTCTACACATTAACTAACGATCATGCATAATAAAAGCACCGTTGACCGTGAAGGCGACCACACGGGTACGTTTGTGGTTTGGTGTGCAATGCTTGCATGCATGCAGCAGCTCATGACAGTGCTACTGGCACGTGTGACAAGTTTCTCTGACACATGTGGAAGAGAGAGAGGGAGAGAAGCAGAAAAGACAAAAGTGCATTAGTTAAGCATGCCGAAAAAGAAGGGGAAAAAAAAAACATATGAACGGACAAAAGCGGTGACGTAAGGGAAGGCCAGAGACTCTGACTGAGCTGCCCCTTCGTTGAGTCAACTGCGGTAACCATTCTAACGGCATCAAAGGTGGATCATCTGACACGTATTATATACTTCATTGTCATAACCATTAATTATTATACTCAATTAGAGATTTACAATATAGATATGTGCGCTACCAGACAAATTGACCCTCTAAAATAAGTAGGTAGTAGAATTTCTAGGATTAAATACTCGATGAATATATCTTGAAGTGTTAAAAAATATATGTAGTTTTTGTTAGTATTAAAGAAAATATAGCTTTACCAGAGCGGAATGGAAAAATATTTCAATTTTCCATTTAGATATGGATATTGTACCATCGTTAACCGGAGCACCTATTTTGTGTTAAAAAAAAGTTTTGTTGTGCTTGTGAACATAGTCTGCTTTATGTTACTAGGAATTGTTGGAAACAAATTGTGAAAAATGTTTCTTTAAACCTATAAGATTTAGTGAGAACGGAAGAAAAATGCACAAACTAAATATGCTAAAACCAAAATAAACATCACGCAAACACAAGAATTTTGTTATGCGAAAAATTCTGACAAAAAAAAAAATCACACACAAAAAGATTGGAGTTCAATCCGAAAAAATTCTATTAATGGAATAAAAATAGACGAAAATAGATTACAATGAAGATTATCAAAGATAAGATGACGAGAAAGAATTAGGGGCGGAGCTACCTTAGGGCTAAGGTGGACTCCAACACAGCAGCAACCCCCCCCCCCCCCCCCCCCCCCCCCCCCCCTTTCCATATGTTCTTTTTGGTTTTTTGGTTTCATTTTAGTTTGGCGACGTTTAATCCCATCTTAACCTAACCTAGCCCACCCTAGGTTGAATTTCTAGCTTCGCCACTAGGAAGAACCAATTTAATATTCCTCGAAGCAATCTCTCTTCGATCAATCCCCGGAAATCTCTTTCTCTCTTTAGAAAGTTACAACCTTGAGAAAAAAAATTCTCTTTTTTGATATCCAGATTATGGTGATTGTAAACTAGGATTATAAAGTACCTACTTAAAGCACCACAATCTCGAAATAATCTGGATCGTTGATCACGATCCAAGGATATTAATAAAATAACCAATTTTGGCCTTTAGTCGACATCGATATACCGGCTCCAAAATAACAATGGTACACTGAAAAAATAGCCGGAGTGAGAACTGTTCTGAAAATAAAATATGTCAGACTAGTATATCGACGGTACACTGCAGTGGTATATCGACCATATACCACTGATTTTGATACTGCTTTTTTGAATAGTTTAAATACGTGTTCAAATCGAGCCTCCTTCGTCGTCTTTGACTTTTTAAGTTTTTCCGACACATAAATGTTCTTCACACTCCGGAATATTATGTAGGTTGAAAATCGTACCCCAACACAAACAGAGATGAATACCAATATCTACTTTAGGACACTTTATTTTCAATTTACAACTATTGCCACCGACTGTAGTCTAAACCGCGGCTTCTGACACCTTTCGACTTGAGCGCATCATATGGTAATGGCAAGTTTTCCATGAACATGTCTATGGCGCGTTTGTACATATATACCTTTCTCGTGTATTGAACTCCAGTGTGAATCTGACCATATCACTCTGGCTGTAGTAAAATCTCTTCCCGTTATATGTTCCATTAAAGTGTTTTTATCTTCTACTATACAATTATTAGGCTTCAAAAACGGCTCAAAAGTGAGCCGTCTAAGTCGTATGTATATCATGGTCCATTTTATTTTAAAAAATTTTAATTATTTAAAAAATTGTTAAAAAAATTTGAATCTGTCAACATGGAAAATCGAACTCAACTAAATAAAAAAAATAACTCGTACGTTAACCACATGAATTAGAAAATATATTTGACTATAATTGGATAATATTCTTACTATATCTTATTATACGTACAAAGTACGTACATTTACTATTCCCTATAATACCAATATCTGGTATAATGTTCCATAATTAATATCATACAAATATAAAATAAAACATAAAATATTTGTACATATTTATGACAGATGTTGGCCAAGAAATTTGTTATATTTCAAATATTCTTTTTCATATTTAGGTGATATTATGGAACATTATGAAATACTGAGTCGATCTGAACATGAACAAAAAAAGCTCTCACTACCAAAATACACCCATTTAGCGACGGATGTTTAGCGACGGAACTTTTTCGTCGATATTAGCGACGGTTTAGTGGCCGCTCAGCGACTGAATTTCGACTACAAGCCTTTGCCATTTTTATTTTAATTTTAGGAGGAGGAAAAGTCGCTCAGCCGTTGCTAGACTGACGGTAACATAGCGACGAATCTTCCGTAGTCGCAACACAGTCGTATATTTGGCGGGAATAGTGTAGGAAATTGGCGGGACATATTTTCGACGACGTAGCGACGGATAGTCAGTCGGCACTTATCCAAAAGGGCGACAACCGGGCGACGGATATCTACCAGTCGCTAGTCCGTCGCTATATTTACGTTCCAGACTTTAAATGAAACGGCGGGGGGAACTTTTCGCATTCCCCCCAAATTCACTCTCTCTCCTCCCCCTCTCTCTCTCTCTCTCTCTCTCTCTCTCTCTCGCCGGTGTCGGCTTCGGTGATCGGCGTCGGTGTCGTCGTCGTCGTCCTCTCCTCTCTCTCAACCGAAGGTAACCCCCCTCTCTCTCTCTCTCTCGATCTCTCTCTCTCTCTCTCTCGTGGTGTCGTGGGCTGGGCGGCGCGCTTGGGGCTGGGCCGTCCGGGGCTTGGCGGCTGGCTTGGGTCGGGGGCTGGGCGGCGGGCTTGAGGCTGGGGCATCGGGGTCTGGGCGGTGGGCTTGGGGCGGGGGCGTCGGGGTCTGGGAGGCGGGCTTGGGGTTTTGGGGCGTCGGGGGCTGGGCGGCTTGCTTGGGTCGGGGTCTGGGCGGTGGGCTTGGGACGGCGGCGTCGGGGGCTGGGCGCTGGCTTAGGGCGGGGGCGTCGGGGCTGGGCGGCTGGCTTGGGTCGGGGGCTGGGCGGTGGGCTTGGGGCGGCGGCGTCGGGAGATGGGCGGCTGGCTTGGGTCGGGGGCTGGGCGGTGGGCTTGGGGCGGCGGCGTCGGGGGCTGGGCGGCTGGCTTGGGTCGGGGGCTGGGCGGTGGGCTTGGTGCGGCGGCGTCGGGGGCTGGGCGGCTGGCTTGGGTCGGGGGCTGGGCGGTGGGCTTGGGGTGGCGGCGTCGGGGGCTGGACGGATGGCTTGGGGCGGGGGCGTCGGGGGCTGGGCGGCTGGCTTGGGTCGGGGGCTGGGCGGTGGGCTTGGGGCGGCGGCGTCGGGGGCTGGGCGGCTGGCTTGGGGCGACGGGCTTTGGTCGGGGGCGGCGGGTGGCTTTGCTTCTCAAATTCATCTGAGTTTATATATTGGCTAAATAATGTGTTATCCATATTGGGTGTTTCATTAGTTTAGTGGTGTTTGGATTAGTAAATGTGAATATATATGGGGTTTGGATTCATGGTGTATATGTTCACTGTCTCAAGGACAGTGCGAGTTCTATCAGTTGTGTGCTTCTGTATAGATGTATATATCTATACATCTAGCTGTGATATACATATGTGTATGTGACAATCTCAGTTAGCGACGGACTAGTTACCGGTTAGCGACGGATATTTCCAGCTCCATTAATTGCATTAATCTACGGTACGACATGGTGACGGATATTCCCTGCAGCCATTCGACTGGCGAGGCAGAAACTATGTTGCCGTAGATAAAGTTGCCTGTCCTACGACCCTCATCCCTCGGCAATGATGATACGACAACCCATCACTATATCTTATATATTAGTAGATGATGTCTTAGTATTACATTAGTGAGTTCATCTTGATTCTGTTACGTACGTCCTTCAGATACTAGATACGATAAGGTTAACATATACTACACGATATGTATACAGAATATAGATGATTCACACTAATGTATGCTAGAATGAATCTTGGGTTGTGTTCTGAGCCATCCGTTCTCACACTTAAAACACATAGGAATTAGTAGTGTGAGAGCGCCGGAGAGAGTGAGAGCGCCAGAGGGGGAGGAGAGAGAGAGTAAAATGGTACGACATGGTGAAGTAGTACTGTATTATGGCTCCAGTTCCAGCTCCATTTGATCTACGGTACGACATGGTGATCAGGACATAGTCTCTGCAGCCATTCGACTGGCGAGGCAGAAACTATGTAGCCGTAGATAAAGTTGACTGTCTTCCGACCCTCATCCCTCGGCAATGATGATACGACAACCTATCACTATATCTTATATAGTAGTAGATGATGTCTTAGTATTACATTATGTGAGTTCATCTTGATTCTGTTACGTTCTTCAGATACTAGATACGATAAGAACATATACTACACCATATGTACAGAACATAGATGATTCACACTAATGTATGCTTGAATGAATCTTGGGTTGTCTTCTGAGCCGTCCGTTCTCGCACTTGGCAAAAAATCGAATTGGTAATACTTTATCGTCTTTCGAAAATGTACTCAAATTACAAGATGGTTCCTTTAGTTAGCTTGCTTATGTTACAATTATATTATTTGTGACTATCGATCTTACCAGATGGCACCCATGACCCGAGGAGCGGCACGTCGTTTGAAGAAAACAGTGAATGCTGAGGTGGCTCCTCCTACAGTTGAGGAGGAAGTGGCACCGGTTGCTAGTGAGACCGGAAGTTCTATTCATCCAGCACTGGTTGTCACGCCCCGATTCCGTCGAATCGATAGTCGTCCCCCGGGCGTGATGCCGTGCGAACCTAATTTGCGATCGCACAAGGCCAAGTCATAAGGTAATCCGAGACACGAGATCTAAGAGAGTACGCAGACAAATTGATACACACAATAAGTAAAGGAAACTAGATCTTTATTGATAATGAACATCTTTTTACAGACTCCGACACAAGACTCATTGCCGCGCGGGCTACAACATGACTCGATTACAAAAGAGTGCCGATGAGATAGCCGTTCCATACATTGCACACATCCCTCAATATACAAGTACTCCATTGACCTGGATGGGAGGGACGCTGAGTCATTTTCCTTGGACTGTTGAGAGCCTTCAAATGTGGAGTCGCTGATAGATAGTCTTCGACGCACGGCCGAAGCTTCAAAAGTCACGAACGTCGCCTTGCTAGTTGGCGCGTCCTTCCTGGTTCGCGGGACCTGCAAAGAGCGAGGATCAGCACGAAACACATGTACTGGCGAATGGCTAATTAAATCCAAGCTCTGCATTTGATTCAAGAAGTTTCATAAACATGTTTGCTAGCTATTTCAATGATCTTTCTAACCATCCTGTATGATTTGCATGTTAACATGTTTTGAGGCAAGCAACTATCATGTTTATCCCGTGTCCCGTGCACCTGTTAAGTAGTGACAGGGTTTAAAGGCCACTGGCAATGTCAAGCCATCGCGGACTATAGCATTCGGTTAGACGACGCCCCTTTCGCGTCGGGTAGCGAGCCCTGTGCGAAAGTGCCCGCATAACTCGCGCCGATGAAGGGTTGGCGCTGCTACACTTGTTCCTCCCGGGCCGAACCGGTCCCTTGGCCGAGGCAACCGTTCGAGGAACTTCACCTTGTCGACAAGTTGTCCAATGACCGCTTTCTTTGGAACTTAGTTGATTTACTCATTTTTTTCGTATCGTTGCGATAAGCGTTAATAGATTCATTCGTTGGATTGGCATAGACCAAGTGTAATTGCATAGGGAAGCACGTTTTCATTTCCAAAACCGACAGTTCGATAACAAGTGTTTCGTGAAGTATCGTGCCACGATTTCATTGATTCTATACTATTATGACAAGCATTTATTTTACTTCACATGTTGAGTTTTTGAAGTAGAGGGACGGGACAAAGGAGGTCAGCCACTCGCCTTAGCTTGCTTCAAGCGAGCGACCGGTTGGCTGCGCTGTCGTCGCCTACGCGATCACCTGCAATCGCATAAGCAACTGATTAGAACACTGTGTATTTCAAGGAATTTCGATATGAACGCGAGCTCGAAAACGCGACACGAAAACCCATCGAAAGCATTCACGAAAACGAAAGCCAAAGCCAATTCAATTGCGGCATGAAAACCAGAGCAACGGGAGGTCTCTCCCGACTCAGCCGCAGAGCCAATCCTCGAGGCGCAACCCGCTGAATATGGGACTTGGTTCCGAAGAAGCCATTCCATAACGTGGAATGGATCTTAATTCAACCGTTCCCGTTCGATCGACTCGGCCGATTCCGACCTATCGGTCCCGACCAAATCGATAGCGACAGTGTTCCTTTCTCGCGCACCCCGTGGACGGAGACGGGGCACGATGTAGGGACGGGGCACTACACCATAACCAACTAATAAAAAGTTTCGTCCTCGAAACTTAAAGATGAAACCTACCTCTACGAGAACAATGAAGGGAATTTATCCTTCATCTCCGATTCAAGCTCCCACGTCGACTCTTCGACCGAGTGGTTCTTCCAGAGGACGCGGACGAGAGGGATCGCTCGATTGCGCAGCAGCTTATCCTTGCGTTCTATGATTCGAACTGGTTCTTCAACGTAGGATAAGTCAGACTTTAGCTCCAGCTGGCCAAAATCTACCACGTGGCTCGGATCGTGCACAGTACTTCCGCAATTGAGAGACATGGAAGACATTGTGAACACCTTCAAGCGCCGGTGGTAGGGCAATTTTATAGGCCACTGGGGCGACCCGTTCAAGTATTTCGAACGGCCCAACGAATCTCGGACTCAGCTTTCCTTTCGCGCCGAACCGACTAACTCCCCGCATGGGCGACACCTTGAGGAATACGTGATCGCCTACTTGAAACTCGAGTGGTCGACGATGAATGTCCGCATAGCTTTTCTGGCGACTCTGTGCGGTCTTTAATCTTTCCCGAATGAGCTTGACCTTTTCCACAGTCTGTTCTACCAGCTCCGGGCCGAGTATCTGCCGTTCCCCGACTTTATCCCAGCAAATAGGAGATCTGCACTTTCGGCCGTACAAGGCTTCATACGGCGCCATTTGGATGCTGGATTGGTAGCTATTGTTGTATGCAAATTCTGCCAGCGGTAGGTGGACGTCCCAGCTTGATTTGAAGTCGATAGCGCAGAGCCGTAGCATGTCTTCAAGAATCTGGTTGACGCGCTCCGTTTGGCCGTCGGTCTGAGGATGGTAAGCTGAGCTGAGCTGCAACTTGGTTCCCAGCGCCGACTGAAGGCTACTCCAGAATCGCGACATGAACCGTGAATCCCGATCAGAGACGATGGATACTGGAACTCCGTGCAGCCGTACTATCTCGTCAAGATAAATCTGCGCCAGGCGATCAACGCTCCAAGTAACTTTGATGGCGATAAAGTGCGCTGACTTGGTTAATCGATCGACGATGACCCAGATGGCGTCGTTCCCCCGTGGTGTCTTCGGCAGGCCAACAATAAAATCCATAGTGACATGATTCCACTTCCACTCGAGAATAGCGAGGTTCTGCATCTCCCCGCCCGGTCGCTGATGCTCAGCTTTTACCTGCTGACAGGCCATGCATTGCGACACGAAGAGCGCCACATCTCTCTTCATCCCGTGCCACCAAAAGGTCGTGCGGAGGTCCTTATACATTTTGGTACTGCCTGGATGCAAAGTGTATTTCGCATAGTGCGCCTCCGCCAGGATCTCCTTTCTAAGTTCTGAATCGTCCGGAACGCATAGCCTACCCTTCAATCGAAGCACGCCGGTTTCGTCTTCCGCAAAGTCGGTCGTCCTGCCTGTCGAAATTAGCTCTCGCACTTTCTTCAGGTACGAATCGTCTGTCTGAGCGGTCTTGATCTTATTCAGCAAGCTCGGCTCCAACTGTAACTTTGCCAACTGCACGTTCCGGAATCTGACTCGGAGCTCGATGCCCATCTCTTCAAGGTCGCGTAGCAGTCGAGGGTCGATGGATAACGAGGCAAGGTACTTCCGACTCAAAGCGTCCGCCACAACATTTCCCTTTCCCGGCGTGTAGTCGATAGTCAAGTCGTAATCCTTGATTAGTTCCAGCCAACGCCTTTGCCGCAAGTTCAGCTCCTTCTGCGTGAATAGATACTTGAGGCTCTTGTGATGGGTATAGATCATGCACGCCACACCATAGAGATAGTGGCGCCACAATTTCAACGCAAACACAATCGCCGCTAACTCCAGGTCGTGCGTGGGATAATTTTTCTCGTGCGGCTTTAGCTGTCGGGACGCAAAAGATATCACCTTGTTCCGCTGCATCAGCACGCACCCCAAGCCCTGACCGGACGCGTCGCTAAATATTTGGAAACCCTCAGTCCCTTCTGGAAGTGCGAGTATCGGGGCCGAGACGAGCCTCTGCTTCAACTCTTGGAACGCAGCTTCACAGTCGTCTGACCATTCAAAGGCGACTCCTTTCTGGGTGAGGCGAGTCAGAGGCGATGCGATCTTCGCGAAGTCTTTCACGAAGCGTCGGTAGTATCCAGCTAGGCCAAGGAAGCTTCGAATCTCGCCGACGGACGCTGGCCGCTTCCAATCGACAACGGCTTCAACTTTCTTTGGGTCGACCGCAATGCCTTCAGCAGAAATGATGTGTCCGAGGAATGCGACGCTGCTAAGCCAGAATTCACATTTGCTTCGCTTCGCATAGAGTTGATTTTCTCGAAGGGTCTGAAGCACGGTCCGCAGATGCTCAGTATGCTGCTGCTTATTCTTCGAGTAGACGAGTATATCATCGATAAAGACCACTACGAACTTGTCGAGGAAGGGTCGGAACACCCGATTCATTAAATCCATGAAGGCAGCAGGGGCGTTCGTTAGGCCGAACGGCATTACCAGGAACTCGTAATGGCCGTATCGAGTGCGGAAGGCAGACTTCGGCACATCGTCCGGCTTGATCTTGAGTTGATGATAACCCGAACGCAGATCAATTTTAGAGAACACCGTGGCTCCTTGGAGCTGATCGAACAGATCATCTATGCGGGGCAGGGGATACTTGTTCCGGACGGTGGCTTTATTCAGCTCGCGGTAGTCGATACAAAGACGCATAGAGCCGTCCTTCTTCTTGACAAATAGTACGGGCGCTCCCCACGGCGAGACGCTGGGTCGGATGAATCCCTTGTCGAGCAATTCCTGTAACTGCACCTTGAGTTCTTTAAGCTCTGCAGGGGCCATTCTGTACGGGGTCTTCGAGATCGGTCGAGTGTCGGGGAAGGTATCGATAGTGAACTCAATCTCTCGATCGGGCGGCATGCCGGGCAACTCGTCCGGGAACATATCGGGGAATTCTGCCACAACGTCGGTCTGACCCGCGTTTGCACCATCCTGTCGTATGTCTCGAACGGAAGCCAGATAGCCTTCGCACCCGGAATGCAGCATCCGTCGAGCCGATATCGCAGAGATCACCATGCAGGTCGGCGACGCCTCACCACACGAGTAGCAGAATTCAGGCACTCCCGGTATGCGGAAAGTGACTTTCTTCTCAGCGCAGTCTATGGTTGCGTTGCACGGACCGAGCCAATCCATCCCCAGAATGATGTCGTAGTCTTTAATGTCTAAAACTATCGCATCAAGACTGACCTGTTGACCACCTATACAGATGATTCCGTCTCCGCAGACTAAATTCGCAGCTAGTGGTATGCCCGACGGGATATTAACAGTAAGCTCAAGACCGAGCGGTGTCAGGGGGAATTTGTGTTCGGCGACGAAGTCCGCCGATATGAAACTATGCGTGGCACCTGAATCAAACAACACACGAGCAGGTTTATTATTGAATTGCAGTATACCTGTCACAACTGTGTCAGATGCGAACACTTCGTCTCTGGTCATGGCGTAGACACGGCCCTGAGCATTGGGGCGACGGTCTTGGCCATTCTGTGGTGCGGTCGGTGGAGCCCGAGGTGCTTGGCCTCGGTTTTGTTGATGTTGTGGGCGCTGGCTCGACGTAGCTTCCGGACAGTCCCTTACGAGATGATCTCTTTTGCCGCATGCGAAACAGACTCTGTTCTTAAGTCGGCAGTCGGTGTCCAGGTGCCCGTCCTTGTGGCAGAAATTGCAGACCATCCGTTCCTTCGTCTGGTTGCCGCGATGTTGACGCTTATGTGCGTTGTTGCCTCCCGCATAACTATGGCGTTTGTTATTAGAGTTAACAGCGCCGGTAGTAGTAGGAGGATACTCGGACTCCAGACGGATGGCGTGGTTGAGTGCCTCGCCCACAGTTTTGTATTCCGGCACCGAGACATGTGCTCGGATAGTGGAACGCAGGCCCACTACGAATCGCTTTGCTCGGCTTGCAGTAGTAGGTAGATAGTCACCAGCGAACTTGGCCAGATTGTTGAATTTGGCCGCATATTGTCGTACAGTCATATTCCCTTGCGTCAGCTGCATGAACTCGTTCTCCTTTTCCTGTCGCACGGCTGCAGAAAGATATTCGTTCTCGAACGCATTTCTGAATGTCGCCCATGAGATCGCCGCTGTCTCGTCTTCACGTCGAATAGCCCGCTTCTGCACAGCCCACCAATCGTGCGCGTTCATTCGAAGTAATAGTTGAGCACACGCGACTTTCTTCGGGTCCTCGACATCCAGAAGCTCGAACTTGTCTTCCAGCTCCTCCAACCAGTCGATCGCCACCGCGGGATCTTCTGTGCCGTTGAAGGAAGTGCGGCAGCTTTTAGTGAACTTTGACACGTCGAAGTTGGAACTTCTCGGTGCTGCAGGTGAGAGCACGGGCGCCTCTGGTTCGGCTTCGTTGGATCGAACCGCAGGCTGGGTCACGGCAGGTGTCATCGTTGAGTTGTTGTTGCCGACGACCGACTGTACGATCTGCTGGAGGGTATTCAGCTGCTGCTGCTGCTGCTTGAATTGAGCCTCGAACCGACTCTCAAATTGAGCCTGACGAGCCTCTGCTTGCTGACGATGGAGCTCGTTTTGACGTTGCTGCATTTCAAGCATTTGCAGCATACGTTGCATCGGGTCGCCGGAAGATCCGGCTACAGTAGGCGTCATTCCCGTTGGGTTAACGGAATGCTCGGGCCTAGAAGCACTCGAGCCGCTCGAAGCGCTCGTCTCGTCTTCCGCCTGAGCTCCCGTAACTGCAGGGAAAAAGGAAGACAACTCTCGTTAGTTTCAGAAAATGTCCTGGGTTCAGCGTATGGAACAACTCTTCTCATCGACACGAGGTCAACGGTCGGAGACTAGAATTCGACACGAGAGGCCAAGGACGTAAAGCCGTGCTCTGATACCATTATGTCACGCCCCGATTCCGTCGAATCGATAGTCGTCCCCCGGGCGTGATGCCGTGCGAACCTAATTTGCGATCGCACAAGGCCAAGTCATAAGGTAATCCGAGACACGAGATCTAAGAGAGTACGCAGACAAATTGATACACACAATAAGTAAAGGAAACTAGATCTTTATTGATAATGAACATCTTTTACAGACTCCGACACAAGACTCATTGCCGCGCGGGCTACAACATGACTCGATTACAAAAGAGTGCCGATGAGATAGCCGTTCCATACATTGCACACATCCCTCAATATACAAGTACTCCATTGACCTGGATGGGAGGGACGCTGAGTCATTTTCCTTGGACTGTTGAGAGCCTTCAAAATGTGGAGTCGCTGATAGATAGTCTTCGACGCACGGCCGAAGCTTCAAAAGTCACGAACGTCGCCTTGCTAGTTGGCGCGTCCTTCCTGGTTCGCGGGACCTGCAAAGAGCGAGGATCAGCACGAAACACATGTACTGGCGAATGGCTAATTAAATCCAAGCTCTG
This sequence comes from Iris pallida, assembly GCA_029216955.1. Classification (NCBI taxonomy): domain Eukaryota; kingdom Viridiplantae; phylum Streptophyta; class Magnoliopsida; order Asparagales; family Iridaceae; genus Iris; species Iris pallida. Next base: position 2,593,846 of record JANAVB010035620.1, read on the forward strand.
CATTTGATTCAAGAAGTTTCATAAACATGTTTGCTAGCTATTTCAATGATCTTTCTAACCATCCTGTATGATTTGCATGTTAACATGTTTTGAGGCAAGCAACTATCATGTTTATCCCGTGTCCCGTGCACCTGTTAAGTAGTGACAGGGGTTTAAAGGCCACTGGCAATGTCAAGCCATCGCGGACTATAGCATTCGGTTAGACGACGCCCCTTTCGCGTCGGGTAGCGAGCCCTGTGCGAAAGTGCCCGCATAACTCGCGCCGATGAAGGGTTGGCGCTGCTACACTTGTTCCTCCCGGGCCGAACCGGTCCCTTGGCCGAGGCAACCGTTCGAGGAACTTCACCTTGTCGACAAGTTGTCCAATGACCGTTTTCTTTGGAACTTAGTTGATTTACTCATTTTTTTCGTATCGTTGCGATAAGCGTTAATAGATTCATTCGTTGGATTGGCATAGACCAAGTGTAATTGCATAGGGAAGCACGTTTTTCATTTCCAAAACCGACAGTTCGATAACAAGTGTTTCGTGAAGTATCGTGCCACGATTTCATTGATTCTATACTATTATGACAAGCATTTATTTTACTTCACATGTTGAGTTTTTGAAGTAGAGGGACGGAACAAAGGAGGTCAGCCACTCGCCTTAGCTTGCTTCAAGCGAGCGACCGGTTGGCTGCGCTGTCGTCGCCTACGCGATCACCTGCAATCGCATAAGCAACTGATTAGAACACTGTGTATTTCAAGGAATTTCGATATGAACGCGAGCTCGAAAACGCGACACGAAAACCCATCGAAAGCATTCACGAAAACGAAAGCCAAAGCCAATTCAATTGCGGCATGAAAACCAGAGCAACGGGAGGTCTCTCCCGACTCAGCCGCAGAGCCAATCCTCGAGGCGCAACCCGCTGAATATGGGACTTGGTTCCGAAGAAGCCATTCCATAACGTGGAATGGATCTTAATTCAACCGTTCCCGTTCGATCGACTCGGCCGATTCCGACCTATCGGTCCCGACCAAATCGATAGCGACAGTGTTCCTTTCTCGCGCACCCCGTGGACGGAGACGGGGCACGATGTAGGGACGGGGCACTACACTGGTAGCTAGTGAGACCGAGAGTTCTCTTCAATCAATCTTTGCAAGGGACGACATCTCTCCTCGCGCCAAAAAAACTCGCTTTTTCGAGGTGGATGCGTGAACGTATCATTGAGCGTTTGCGTGAGCAGCATGTTTCTCATTAGCTATTAGTACTGATTTGTATTGGACTATTTGTATTGGGTTATTTTTGTATTAGACTATTTGTATTGGACTACTTATTGAGTTGTTTTTGTATTAGACTATTTGTACTGTCCTCCGACCCTCATCCCTCGGCAATGATGATACGACAACCAACAAGAGAGAATTCTAGATCCATCTCAGTATGACGTATACTCTGATAGATCACAATTACAAGAATGATATCAGTATGACGTATACTTGATATCGACGGTATCGACGGATTAGCGACGAAATGATACGATCTGATACGCCTTTACGACGGGTTAGCGACGGCTTTGCTCGTCGGTATTGTGTACACAGTTCAGTACTTAAAAGCTGAGGTGGACGAGATTCCGTCGGCAATGCGTCGCTAATGCTTCGTATTGTGACGTCGACTATCCGTCGCTTTTTCCGTCATGTGACGACAACTTAGCGACGGATGGTTATTAGCGACGAGGTGATTGCCGACGGATTTTTTTGGCCAATATCCGTCGGTAAGCGGTCGCTAATGGTAATTACCGTCGTCTTAGCGACGGATGCGGCCGTCGCTAAATCGATAAATTTTGGTAGTATCTTAATTTAGTTTCCCACGCTGTTAATCGCCATGAATAAGCATAAAAACCTTTCAAATAGATCAATATAGTGAATAAAACACAAATTTACTGGGTTCTCTCTATGTTGATTTATATCCACTGTAAAATTGATAAAGAGAATTTTCACTAATTAATCAAAAGAGAGAATTGCAAGAATGTTGGACGATGTCATACATGCCATATATACATCGCTATGTGCTGAACTTTGAACCCGATGAATTATAAAAACTCACATAAAGTTCAACTCACGCAACTCTAAATTATATATATATATATATATATATATATATATATATATATATATATATATATATATATATATATATATATATATATATATATATATTGAAACAAGTAAATTTTTTCTAGAATCGCTCCCACTGGAATTCGAACTCCTGACCACTCGGGCCGCATGCATCTCTCTTAACCACTAGGCTAGAGGTCATTTGCAAATTATACACTACAAAAAAATTTGCTTATAGTTACGACGAAGATCAGTCACTAATATATATTAATAGTGACTGAATTTCGTCAGAAATGATATTAGTGACGGACTAAACACATGAGTAACGGAGTTAGTGTCAATCACTACTACGAGCGACACTAATACTACTAGTGACGGATGAATTTCTAAATCCGTCACTATAATTGAACATGCCACGTAGATAAGTATTTATCTTTCAATATAAAAAAGTATTTAATATTTATTACAAACTAATTAGTCAGTCACTATTGTTGGTTCATTAATAATTATTACTAACTAATAAGTCAGTCACTATTGTTTGGTCATTAATAAAATTATTACTAACTAATATGTCAGTCACTAATATTTGGTCATTAATAATTATTACTAATAATAAATCAGTCATTATTGTTTGGTCATTAATAAAATTATCACTAATTAATAGGTCAGTCACTAATGTTGGGTCATTAATAAAATTATAAATAGAAACTAATTTATAGTAAATCAGTGACTAATTTATAGTAAATCACTAATTAAAATTATCACTAATTTTTTGAACCACATTCCTAATTGTTCGATATGTCATTAATAATATAGTAAATCAGTCATTACTACTTGATCCATAAGTAGAAACTAATTTATTTCCACCACATTCTGCTGAAATCACAATGTCTTCATCCAAGATAGTATAAATGTACTCTTACTAAAAAAATTGAAGCAAAAAAATAATATATTTATCAGATTAGACAAACAACTCAAAAATAAAATATACTCCAAAACAAAGTTAAGTCTGCTATTAACAAAAAAATATATTGTACATCAACACAAATTGATGTTTTAAATTTTAATGATGAAACATGATAAAGCACTCGATTTCACGTCACACCAAGTCCCTGATCACGTACTCGATTTTGCGTCTCCGGTTCCATTGCTTGGACATACGCTCTTCGTCGCAATTCCAACGTCTCATGTCACTAAAAAGATATAGTCACATTCCTACACAAATAAAATTAGAAAATTATAAAAACAAACAATTAAATAATATAAAAATAGCGTAAATAGGGAAAATAATTATGGTTAGGATTTTAAAATTTACTTGAGCCGGTGGGATTTCTCCATGGAGCCGATGGGACTTCCTTCTTGGACGAAAAGCGGTAGAAAAGGGTTGAACTCCACTGACCTAGAGTGGTCGAAGAGAATTGAACTCCGCTGACCTCTCTAGATGAGCACCTTTAAAATAAAACAAAAAATTATTAGAGAAGGAGGAGATGAGTAAATAGTGGAAGAGATGAGAGAATTACAAGGAGAAGAAAATCTTCATGACCTAGAGAAGGATGAAAGGAGGATGAGAGGAAGAGAAAAGTTTACAGGAGTAAATATTTAGAGGAGGAGAGAATCATAAACCATTTATGACCAATATTCTGTAAAGGAAAAAATGATGGCACAGGTGAGAAAAAAGTGGCGTCCAATTTTTTAAATCCTGCTAACTTGGTCCCATAAATATTTATAATTATTAGTTTTTTTTTCTTATTAAATTTATTATTTAATATTAAGCTATTTTTTTATTAGTGACTGACTTAAAACTCCCTAATATTTTTCATGAAACATATTTAAAATTTTCACGTCTATCTTCTCATTTAATAATTAAATAAAGTTTAGTGACTGCATAGTCCGTCACCATTAAATATTTATTCCGTCAGAAATAGAATTATTAACGTTTTCCTTAATCCGACACAATTAATTTTTTACTAGTGACTGAATATTCATTTCGTCACTGACTTTCGCCACTATAAGCAAGATTTCTTGTAGTGTTATATATATATATATATATATATATATATATATATATATATATATATATATATATATATATATGCAGTCCGAGTGGTCAGAAGATCGATTTTCAAGTGTGAGCGTTCGTCACAATTACCTTCTTTCAAAAAAAAAAAAAACCAACTCTTAAGTATAGGATTCCATTTGGAGGGACAATTGTAAGTATAGTTATATATGTTTTTTTAAATGGCAATCATACATTTTTTTAGCATGTATTTGAAAAAAAAAAAAAAGAAAAAAAAGAGATTTTTTTTACTTTAGTCCCACTTAATAATAAAATTTTGTACTTACATTCCAGTTTTTATTTATTAAACTTATATTTCAGTTTCTATCAAGAAAAATATTTATTTTGCCACAAAAAATGGTCTGTCAAATATTTTTTTAACAAAATAAATATAAATCTAATAAACATAAAAGTGAGATATAAGGAAAAAAAAAATTATGTTAATAAGTAGCACCAGAGTAAATTTAAAAAAAAAAAAAAAAAAAAAGAAGAAGATGATCCATGGTGAGACATAATATTCTACTTTGGACAACTTATTTAAAATGGAACCCTCCATATCTTCATCTAATCTTGTACCTTATGTTCCATCCATCCTTGCACAACTAATTAAGTGACGTAGGACTACTGCTCATGTGCTTCCAAACTCAAAGCCAACTTTTCCCTATATTTACATAAATGTCCTTCTTAACAATGGTATTTACTACGATCCTGCTAACGTAAGCATCACGATTAGGTATTTAATTAGCCACTTAAGCTAATGCACATGACGAATCACATAAACATACCAAACTATGAAGCTTTTTTCTTTATTCAAATATATGATCACTTTATTTTCCTAATCAGAAGTCAAATTAACCATAATAAAAGCCATATACTAATACAATATTACTCTAACCACGGCCGGCCAAGTGACGTAGGAACTCAAAGGTTGAAAATTCACTCCAATCATCGCAAACATATGACATGACGTATCCCCCATCTCCATCTTATCTTGTATTGAAATAACGCCAATCCAATTATTACAAACTCCAATCATCCTCATTATCATAACCCACTGAAAACAAAAGCAAACCGTTACTCAATTAAAGTAACAATTACATTGTCGCCATCTTAGCTGTAGATTTGTATTTACAAATTTATATTTCAAAAAAAAATATCAGTGGAGTCAACAACCCTGGCCGTTGATTACCTATATAGTTGTTCGTCGTCGTGTATAGCATTAAGTCATTAACATATATATATATATATATATATATATATATATATATATATATATATATATATATATATATATATATATATATATATATTTTGAAGCAATGGGTACTTGTGGCGAACTCGTCTCCACTGAGGCTCGAACTCCCGACCACTTGGGCCGCATGCATCTCTCTTAACCACTAGGCTAGAGGTCATTTGCGTCATATATATATATATATATATATATATATATATATATATATATATATATATATATATATATATATATATATATAATTTTATTTTATTTTTTTAAAATTTTAGCACGTACGAATTCAGTTAAATCGTGTCTTCTCGTACACGATTGTTAGCCGGTCGTTATGTCACTTCGGACTCTTCGTACGGATTTTGTCCGTACTGACTTTTTCATCATCACCCCCAAGGGCGGAGGCAGAAAAAAATATTAGAGGGCTAAAAAAAAAATCATGTGATAGTTACTTGCTTCCAATAAACAAACTACAAAATTGGCTTCAAAAGAAAAAAAAAAAAAAGAAACTAAAACAACAACCTATGGAATCGAACCCTGGACTACCTATACAAACAACTACTGACTCAACCAATTGAGCTATAATTTACATGTAACTTTTACTGATACCTCATAGTATTTAGTGTTCAAGCCCGGGCTACAGCCCGGGGGAACCCGCCTTATGCTCCGCCCCTGATCACCCCACACATGTCTCGCGTACTCCGCGCGCTCCCGAGCCTCACGGGACGGCCGACGTCTTTCGACGCCGGCAACTCAACGCCTCGCTTCGCCCACGACGTCGAAGGCGCTCCCGACGTCTTCACGACATTTACTATAGTCGATGCCGTCCAGCCACTCGTTTTCTGTGCACGACATCGACCTTACGAGTTACGACGTCGTCCTGACGTCCATTAGGCGCCGCACGACGGACTGCGTGGTCGGTGTCGTTTTATATATATATATATATATATATATATATATATATATATATATATATATATGAATCATTGAAATTTTTTGAACGGAAACAAGAACATCCAAAACTTGCATACATATTTCCACAAAACTTTAAAAAGAAAAAATACAAGCTTTTAGAACTTCATATATACAGACCACGTTACAGGAAGCTTGCTGAGTAAACATATGATACATGCACAAGATTTATGAACGGTCGCCAATTTTGACATATTGGTAAGTACATATTTATTATATTTTGTATTAATTGCATGCGACGACACGGCGGATGACACAAACAAGATTTTTTTTCTCCCCTTATTTAGCAACACATGGTGCATGTTTCTTACCCATGGCCATGGTTCTTCAGCCCCAGAGAGCGCCGACTTCCCGTAGTCTGGGAACGAGGCTGCCGCTAAGGTGGAGGCCGATGAGGCCCTCCAGCCCGCCGACAGGGGACCCGCCGATGAACACCGCCGGCAGGCCGCCGGCGGCGGACGCCTCCTCGGCCTCCTCGAGCTCGATGACGGTCGGGTGGACCCCGACGCTGGCGAAGAGGCGGCGCATGACGTGGCACATGCAGCAGGAGCCGCGCGAGAATATGACGACCGGGTTCTCGGCGATCAGCCTCTCAATCCTCCTCTCCGGCGCCTCCGCTGCGTCTATCGACAGCGCGGCGGCCGACGGGGACTTCCTGCTCTTCCCGACGAGCGGCGCCGCCTCCTGGCCGGAGGCTAGAGGCTGCCACTTCATGCTCTGCATCTGTGGAGGTGGTAGAAAAGGAATTAAGAGACCCAAACTCAACTGAAGTAGTGAGAGAGAGAGAGAGAAAGAGGACGAGGGTGCTATATAATTTTGGAACAATTTGGTCGAGGACCCTACATATTTTTCCAAATTGTTTAGAGCACGACGAGGGGTAATCCTTTTTTTTTTATTTTTTATTTAATGACTAATTAGTGTTTAGACCCTATATTTTTTTACAGTTTAGAATAAGTTCTGAAATGTCCAATTAAAAAGTTTAGACTTTTTTTTTTTTTTTCCTTTTATTCCACTATATCCCGACTTGACTAGAAAGACAACAATCAACACATACTATAAATGAGGGTATAACGAAAAAAAAGCCAAAAATAAAAAATCACGTTGCAAAATTTTTAATTGAAATCTCGTAACTTAAACTATAAGCTGGTATAAAATCTATGATCTAAATGCTAATTACTCTGATATTAAAAGGCTAATTAGAGTCTAGATTATGAATTTTATATTAGTTTCGGTTTAAGTCGTGCCATGTTCAATTTAAAAAGTTTGGATCTTGTATGTTTATTAGTTTCGGTTTAAGTCATGCCGAAATTTCTAATTGAACATTTTATGACTTATACTTCAAGTAGAATATAAATTTTGACAAACACTCTATGTAAAATGAGTTAAAGTCGTATATTAAAAATACTCTAGTTTTGGTAGTTGAACAAAAACGGAGTCCTTCAGAAACTAAATGTTGTACAGTTCTATATGGAAAAAATGAGTTATTTAGTAATAGCGTGACACATAATAGTTAATTAGGATTTAGGTCTCCAAAATGTATGACGTTAGTATTTGGACCTAAAATTATTGTTCAAGTAGACAAGTGATGTCGGATAATTTGGAGAGACAAATCAGAATTTCATCTTTTATATATGTGTGTCCCTATGACTGTTGCTATTTTAACCGCCATGGGAGCTGGCCCGCGCCGGCTCGTGGCCACGGATCGCGTAGGCATTGCCTGTAATGCCCCGCTCCGCACGGCGCATTACGCTGAAGCGTTGACTCAACGAGTCCCGTTGACGCAAGGAAATGTATCGATGCAAAACGATACGAGAGCTAAGTTGTCCCGAGCAATGCATCGAACTAAGACGATGCGAAGAGTTGCCTTGTCCCGAAGAATGCATCGAATGAATCGATGCGAAGCGCCGCGTTGCCCCGAAGGATGAGTGCGTTAAATCGGCTCGAAGATTCTAAGAAATCGAATCGACCAAGGCGCAAGTCCAAATCGATGCAAGTCTTGACTTTAGTTGGTTTCGTGTGCAGGTTATACTTTGACGGGAAAATATTAGAGGTCGATCTTTTGTAATATTTAGTGAGGGGTCCGCGAAATCAAATCGTTGCCTTGCAACGGGCTAAGACTTGGGCACGCTAAGGCAAATCGGACGTATAATTCAATGAAGCACGAAGTGCTCGAATGGCTAAGTCAGGAGAGTGGCCGTGCAACAAAGTTATGAAATCGAGCCGCATCGGCTCGGCGAAACGACGAAGGCCTATCGACTCAAGGTGGGAGGATTGACTTCTTTTTACTCCTTCATTCGATAAGTCAAATATATCATTGTATGCTAAAGTTAACCTATCGACGCCACGGACGTGGCCGATCGGAGATAAATCATAGTGTGAGTCGAACACTAAGTTAGAACAATTGAAATGAAACGTGCATCAATATGCACGAGTCGCTATGGAACATTGGATATCGCTAAGACGAGCGCCTCGGTGCGCAAGCCGTAAGAACATGGGATAACTGTACTCGGCGAGTGCCTTAGCGCACGAACCATACCGTGCCTTTGATGCATGAGTTAGACGGCTAGAACATTGAAAGACAATAGGCGAGCGCCCTAGCGCGCAAGCCCCGAACATTGAATGCTAAGTTATAGAACATGGAAATACGGTTGAACGTGCCTACGTGCACGGGATAATAAAAGAGGGCTTCGTTGCGAGAGAATACAGTTGTGGCATGATTGTGGCGGAACTGTCGGATATGACATGGTGCCTCGAAAGGTGTTCAAGACCTTCGGGTCGTTCGGTTGACGAGCATTGAGTTGAGGCACGATGCCATTGAACCATTGAAACGAAGTATGAAACGTAAGAACACAGAAAGTTAACGGAAGAGACGCGAGATGATAAAGTCTGAGTCTTGGACTCAAGGCTATGCTTGGTTGTTTGAATGATAGTGCGTTGCATGGTCGAATGGGATGGGCTTGAGATTTATCGTGATAATAGCCCGTACACGGGTGTTTCCCTCCGAACGGGCGTGCCGGGGCACCGGGACCGTTCGGCCTAGGAGGGATGTTAATCTTTGTAGGCGCACATCTTTAAGTCGATGTAGCACTCGCTATTGATGGGAAAAGCCGCAAATGATGGTATGCAGCGGGAACGTTTTGGTTGTTTTGGGATAGCAACCCAACCCGTGAAACGCCGGGCTACCCAAATTCGAGAGAGAAAAGAAGGAGAGAAAAGAAAGTAAGGAAAGATAAAAGAGAAACTCCTTTAGTCCATTCCGGCGCGGATACGCCCACGACCTTCATATAGTTAAGGAACGATGGGTTGAAAGTGTAGGCGCAGATGCGTCCCGCACAGAGATCCTGCTTAGAGATGCACATATAACATGACAGGGAAGGATTACGGCGTATTCACCTTACGTCGGTGCAAGGACGAGTGCGTCGACTTGGTAAGAAGTCGCGCCACGAATCAAACATGAGATTGCTTGTATGCTTGCATATTCAATTCGATAACATGCTGCTATGATAACATGCTTTACGCTTTCGAATATGCCATGAAATTGACTCTAAGGAGAACATAGCAAGATCATAAGCTAAGTTGTATGATTCAACATAAATATTATAAATATCGGTTTGGAAAGATGATCTTTGCTTCAGTACATGCGAGGACGAACGTACTGATCCCCCACCAGCTTCATACAGGGTGCAGGGAATGGATGGCTCGCGGCAAAGCGTTGCTTGAACGTGTTGAGGCTTGGAATGCCGAAGCGCATTGAAGCGTGCAATCGTATTGACGCTCGGACTACGCAACTGGATTGATGCGGCCGGGGATATAGAAGGCATGATGTATGGAACGGCGAAATCCTTTGTGGGCAAGAGAGAACCTGAGTGTTGTAGCCAATCTGGTATATATTGTTAGGCTATCGAAGCCTTTGTAATCTCAGTTTCGAATATCAATAAAGAAAATTGTTTCGTATACTCTGTTTTCCTATCGTTGTAAATATCGAACCAAAAGATAACCATTTGAGAACTTGTCATCTTGCCTTGCACGAGCGCAACTCCAGGCTCGTGCGGCATCACGCCCCCTGCGAGGACGATGATTCGGGTGATTCCGGGTCGGGGCGTGACAAATTGGTATCAGAGCTCTAGGCTCAATTTCCTCTGGACGCTCGCTTTATTATAATTCGAAAAGTTGCCCACCACCACTTGATATCACTCTTGACTCTACTCGATGCCGCACTGGATGTTCCATACAATAAGTCTAATACAAATTATGAAATTTTACCGCATGTGTTTTGGAAATTTCATGATATTTGCTAAGGAAAGTCGCGAAGGGTATATTGCATTGAATGCAACGAGCCGTGAAAATGTTAGTTGCTGCAAGCGCAACAAATTGTGAAATACGATTTGGGATGTTGTTGTTGCAATATAACATGTTGGAAGAGAAATAAAACGATGCACGAAGTGCAACGAGTAATGGTGAATATGCGTTAAAATGAAAGTGAGAAGTGATAGCCAATACCGAATGTGTTAAAACGGATTGTGCATTGACTTGGAAAGTGGAGAGTAATTCGTCGCACAAGGTGTGGTAAATGTCGGAAATGATCGTTGCACGATGTGCAACGCATATTGAAAGTGAAATCATTGCACGTGGTGCAACGCATATCAGATTAATCGTTGCACGGAGTGCAAAGGAAATTAGAAATGAATCGTTGTACAAAGTAAAATAAAATGTCGAAAATAAATCGTAGCACGATGTGCAATGCGTATCAAAAGTAAAATTTGTTGCACGGGGTGCAACGTATATCAAATAAATTGTTGCACGAGATGCAAGTAAGGAAAGTATTGAAATCGTAAATCGATAGAACGAATCGTTCGGTTGCACACCAAACTTATGTTGGCAAACGAGAACATTGACCGAGTGGCGTCGGGTTTGATAGAATCAAAGTTACGGTTGTGATCAAGTATGATCACTGCGGAAATCATGAGTCGGAAGAGATCGTTGGTCTATACTAAGTATAATACGAGGGAAATAGCTTAAATTCCGAGTGGTATATGCTATACCACATAGGCGATGAATAACTCGATTTCGAGTGGTATATGGTATAACACTCGTGCGATGAATTGCATCGACGCGTTGTGAGAATTGCGGAAGGTTTGTCCATAGCAGACGGGGGAGTACCGAGACTCGATTGAAAATTTGTATGACGGTATGTTTGTGCAAGTGATCTTCGAAAATCGGTTGGGACAATAAGGCGAGACTCGTATCGATGAACGATACGTCGGACGGAAGTTATAAGTTGGTCGGACGACCGAGACTAGCAAAACGGTTATGCCTTGACGTAATAATCTGATCGACGGGAAAGGAAAACTCGAGCTTACAAATGAGTCGCATGACTTGCGATCTCGGTATAAAATGTTGGGCAAGACGAATCGAATCGCACGTATTGCAATTTCGATAGGAATGTTAGGCGATACGAATTGTAATCGAATTGCACGAATTGGGACTTCGGTGAAGAGTTGGTTGACGTGAGTAATCGTGCCTAAGAAATAGTTGGTTACGCTACGACGACACTCATTTGAGTACGACTGGAAAACACGCGAAACTTAGAGGGCGTGATCGTATAACTTGAGGGCTCGATGTTGGATAATCGGTAACTCAGTTACGCGATCAAAGTATAGCGGGATGCGGCAAATCGGAGAACGAGTGGATGCGTATGGAAAAGTTCGTTACGAACTTGGAAGTATGTAATGCAAGAAGTCGGTATTGAAGCGGGTTCAAAGTTGTCCCCTACGTTATCGAAATTGATACGGCGTATCGAGATCGATACGTAAGGAAACGTAAACACAATGTGAGAATACAAAATGGAGTGCGCCTTGCGCTATCAAAATTTTGTAAGTAAGGATACGAGAATGAACGAACTTGGTTGATCGTAAATTTTGTGATTGATCAAAGACGAGACTATAAGTCATCGACGATTGCTCGATGCGTATAGCATCTCGTATGTCGACCCGCAAATAAGATAGACTCAAACTTGATGCGAATAGATGTTTCGTAAATTGCAGAATCATCGACGGCAGTGCATGACTTGACTCGGAGGATAGTTGCGCATCAGTTGCGCCAATAGAAATAGTTTTGTCCGAAATTGGGTAGTCGCATAGAATCGTCGAAACGTGATTTGGCTCCGAAATAATATATAGCATGATTCGTAGTAAAACTGTCCTTCGGTGATGATCCACAGTTATCGAGCGTAGCTTCGGGGCAGCTGACCCTAGAAGACTTGACCGCCAAATCAAATTGAATGCTGCAGACCGTAAGATGACCCATGTGATATCGCATATGAGATTGTACCGATAACAAATATAACATGGTGCATGTTGACGATAAGTCTAGGCGATTGCGAGAAACGTGCTATGCACGAGAAGGAACGATAAAGGAATGGCTTACGAGTCATGTCGTTAGATTCGGATTCACCTTGCAATTGAGCTTGCGTGAATTGAAATTATGTTCGATGTTGCGAGACGAATAAGTTGGGAATTTGGCTAGTAAATTCCTACTCGTTTGGAAATTGGATGTAAGTTGCGTCGTAAAGACCTTCGTGCTAAGGCGATCGTTGCCTTGAGCACTGTCGCCTTGCTGTAAAATTTCATGTCGGATAGATTGTGGCCATTGTGCAATGTCAATTTAAACTTGCGCCGGAAGAAGTTAAGCACAGTACTAGATAAGTCCCTAGCGGGCGTAGTTCCGAATGTTGATAAAGGAATCATATCGAGATATGTGCATAGCCAGACTTCCGAAATAAGTTGGGTAGCGACGTCGAACGCAAGGCGTTGCGGAGGATCGTTGCTATCGGATGCGCGACGGCTTGACGCGATGCATAGAGTTGGTAGTCCATATGAAACATACGAAATGAGAAAGGCGATTTTGAATCGCGTAGTGTTATGCAATGAAATTTCGAGAACAAGTACTATGGATAAGTCCGATCGAGAGTACGAGATGGCAAGCATAGGATTGAAATTTACCTGTCAGCTTTGTTCTAATTTGCTACGACTGGGCTTGGTCGAAATACATATATCTTCGGGACGCCTTGAATATAGGTACGAATCCAAATCGAGTTGTATACAAAATTCAAATCGAGCTGCAGGGAAGACTATGAAATTTTAATGGAAAGCTTGCAAGATAGTGTGAGATTGAACAACTTTGGTGGGACGAGATCGTGAAACGATCAATAAAATACTTAGTCGGAGTGTTAGTTTTGGTTCGAGGACGAACCTTGTTTTGAGTGGTATATTCTGTAATGCCCCGCTCCGCACGGCGCATTACGCTGAAGCGTTGACTCAACGAGTCCCGTTGACGCAAGGAAATGTATCGATGCAAAACGATACGAGAGCTAAGTTGTCCCGAGCAATGCATCGAACTAAGACGATGCGAAGAGTTGCCTTGTCCCGAAGAATGCATCGAATGAATCGATGCGAAGCGCTGCGTTGCCCCGAAGGATGAGTGCGTTAAATCGGCTCGAAGATTCTAAGAAATCGAATCGACCAAGGCGCAAGTCCAAATCGATGCAAGTCTTGACTTTAGTTGGTTTCGTGTGCAGGTTATACTTTGACGGAAAAATATTAGAGGTCGATCTTTTGTAATATTTAGTGAGGGGTCCGCAAAATCAAATCGTCGCCTTGCAACGGGCTAAGACTTGGGCACGCTAAGGCAAATCGGACGTATAACTCAATGAAGCACGAAGTGCTCGAATGGCTAAGTCAGGAGAGTGGCCGTGCAACAAAGTTATGAAATCGAGCCGCATCGGCTCGGCGAAACGACGAAGGCCTATCGACTCAAGGTGGGAGGATTGACTTCTTTTTACTCCTTCATTCGATAAGTCAAATATATCATTGTATGCTAAAGTTAACCTATCGACGCCACGGGCGTGGCCGATCGGAGATAAATCATAGTGTGAGTCGAACACTAAGTTAGAACAATTGAAATGAAACGTGCATCAATATACACGAGTCGCTATGGAACATTGGATATCGCTAAGGCGAGCGCCTCGGTGCGCAAGCCGTAAGAACATGGAATAACTGTACTCGGCGAGTGCCTTAGCGCACGAACCATACCGTGCCTTTGATGCATGAGTTAGACGGCTAGAACATTGAAAGACAATAGGCGAGCGCCCTAGCGCGCAAGCCCCGAATATTGAATGCTAAGTTATAGAACATGGAAATACGGTTGAACGTGCCTACGTGCACGGGATAATAAAAGAGGGCTTCGTTGCGAGAGAATACAGTTGTGGCAGAACTGTCGGATATGACATGGTGCCTCGAAAGGTGTTCAAGACCTTCGGGTCGTTCGGTTGACGAGCATTGAGTTGAGGCACGATGCCATTGAACCATTGAAACGAAGTATGAAACGTAAGAACACAGAAAGTTAACGGAAGAGACGCGAGATGATAAAGTCTGAGTCTTGGACTCAAGGCTATGCTTGGTTGTTTGAATGATAGTGCGTTGCATGGTCGAATGGGATGGGCTTAAGATTTATCGTGATAATAGCCCGTGCACGGGTGTTTCCCTCCGAACGGGCGCGCCGGGGCACCCGGACCGTTCGGCCTAGGAGGGATGTTAATCTTTGTAGGCGCACATCTTTAAGTCGAGGTAGCACTCGCTATTGATGGGAAAAGCCGCAAATGATGGTATGCAGCGGGAACATTTCGGTTGTTTTGGGATAGCAACCCAACCCGTGTAACGCCGGGCTACCTAAATTCGAGAGAGAAAAGAAGGAGAGAAAAGAAAGTAAGGAAAGATAAAAGAGAAACTTCTTTAGTCCATTCCGGCGCGGATACGCCCACGACCTTCATATAGTTAAGGAACGATAGGTTGAAAGTGTAGGCGCAGATGCGTCCCGCACAGAGATCCTGCTTAGAGATGCACATATAACATGACAGGAAAGGATTACGGCGTATTCACCTTGCGTCGGTGCAAGGGCGAGTGCGTCGACTTGGTAAGAAGTCGCGCCACGAATCAAACACGAGATTGCTTATATGCTTGCATATTCAATTCGATAACATGCTGCTATGATAACATGCTTTACGCTTTCGAATATGCCATGAAATTGACCCTAAGGAGAACATAGCAAGATCATAAGCTAAGTTGCATGATTCAACATAAATATTACAAATATCTGTTTGGAAAGATGATCTTTGCTTCAGTACATGCGAGGACGAACGTACTGATCCCCCACCAGCTTCATACAGGGTGCAGGGAAGGGATGGCTCGCGACGAAGTGTTGCATGAACGTGTTGAGGCTTGGAATGTCGAAGCGCATTGAAGCGTGCAATCGTATTGACGCTCGGACTACTTAACTGGATTGATGCGGCCGGGATATAGAAGGCATGATGTATGGAACGGCGAAATCCTTTGTGGGCAAGAGAGAACCTGAGTGTTGTAGCCAATCTGGCATATATTGTTAGGCTATCGAAGCCTTTGTAATCTCAGTTTCGAATATCAATAAAGAGAATTGTTTCGTATACTCTGTTTTCCTATCGTTGTAAATATCGAACCAAAAGATAACCATTTGAGAACTTGTCATCTTGCCTTGCACGAGCGCAACTCCAGGCTCGTGCGGCATCACGCCCCCTGCGAGGACGATAATTCGGGTGATTCCGGGTCGGGGCGTGACATTGCCCCCCCCCCCCGGCCCGAGGTGGGCCTCCGTTAGCAGAGGCCAATGGCTGGCCATCACGCGGGCGCGGGCCAGCCCCGCGGGCGGTCAAAATAAACTTTTTCGTGTCCCTATTACTTAAAAATCCCTAAATAAAATTCTTTTGATATTTTGGTTGGGGCTCTAGAAGTTTTAACAGTTGTAAGCGAAAAAAGTACAAAAAATCTTCTTAGATAAACATATTTCGTAAAGTAACACCTAGTAGACGTTTGCAGCAATTAAATTCTCCCACGACATATATTTTAGTCAAAATGTCTCCTCCAGTCTAATAACCGTTTGGATTGGACGATAGTATTTTTTCTTTTTTAAATATCCAAAATACCTCTTCCTCTTCTCTAGGGGTGAGCATCGGTTCGGTTCGGTTCAAACCGAACCGTATATATGAAAAACGAAATAACCGTAAACCGTATTTCTCAAAACCCAAAACCGAACCGTTTTTATAAAAACCGAACAAAACCAAACCGAATTAATTCGGTTCGATTTTTGGTCGGTTCGGTTTCATGAGCCAATGTGTCGGACCTTATTTTAAAAATATGACATTATTGTATTTATGAATTATTATATTACATAGTGTAGATTGAGGGTAAAGAGAGAGAGCGCTTAAAGAAGTACCAACAGATAATAGGAGAAGAGATTGTTCTCTTAGAAGTTACAAAATATTAGTATATGTAGATTGAAGGTAGTTTGATAAATTACTAAATCTAAATCGGTTTTCGGTTCGGTTCGGTTACCCGGATCAAGAACCGAAAACCGAACCGTTATTTTAAAATTTCAAATTTTAAAACCGAAAACCGAAAAAACCGAAACGTTTGTCATATTTCGGTTCGATTTTCGGTTTTCAACCATTATATGCTCACCCCTACTCTTCTCCCATCTCTCCTCACCGGTGCTCCCCCACCCGAGCCACCCTCTCCTCCCCGTGCCCATATGAACCCCCCCTTCCTATCCGTGCCACCACCACCTCCTCCCTGTGCCGCCGCTTGTGCCCCCCATAGAGGGAGTAGGCGAAATATAAGAATATTTTTTTCTGCATGAATATAATCGTCATTTTATAGCTAATTTAATTAACGTCTGTTAACGTTATAAATCATATTAGATATAGAGTGAACCAAAATAAAACGACGAGAATTTTAAGATAGGGATTATATTTTGCAAAAGTGCCTATCTAACCAGAAATTTTTTTTACTTCACCCAGTTGAATGAATGCACACATCAAACATATTGCACTGTAATTTCAATTATTAAATTTAAATATGGGAGATGGCAGTGACGTCATCTTGACGCTTTCGTTGGCCGGTGGGGCCTGGTGGGTGAGTGTTGTTTCTTCTTGCGTCAGCCACCATTACGAATGGGTTGGGGGCACGTCGATGACGTCAGGCTCTTGTAACGACACGTGGCGCACGGACCGCCGTCGGCGTCATCGGAAGGGGGTGCTGGGTTAGTGGACCGTCCATTGACGGGGTCCACGTCAGAGTTAAATAACTACAATACCGGCGACGTTGCGGTCACGTCATGGGTCCGGTTGGTTCGCGGGGTGGACGGTCAGGATTTGTCAGTGTCCATTTTCCTTGAATTATAGAACCACACTCCACATGATGTCATCAATGTGACCCACCGACCGGGCAGAACCGGGCCAGCACGATGTAACTAGTGGGCCCAACGTTGTCATTCAGAAGGTCCATAATAGAATCAAACATTTTGGAGAGGCCTAGGAACTTCGTCACAACACACTCGTACGAAACAAAAAAAAAATTACAAAAATAACTCTGGCTACCAATAAAATCTTAGATGTTTTGGTTCTGTTCGCACATGTTCGAATTTTTTTAAGAGTGAAACAGTATTCTGTTATTAACAAGGTATTGGTTAGCAAATGAGTATGAATTTTCAAACCAAGTGTGCTGAGTGACACGAGTCTAGTTGAAACGGAAAAAAAATTTGCACTTTTTCGTCTTGCACTCTTAGTGACAAACACAAATGGTTGTGTGATGAGTCTAGTCGAAAAGAAAAAGAAAGCAGCACTTTTTCGTCTTGCACTCTTTAGTGACAAACACAAATGGTTACACCTATAGACCTTTCTTTTTGTGAGCTCACTATACAAGAAAATGCTCTTCACATCAAGTTGAACCAGTGTTGATCTGCAAGGTCAGAGAAGGAGTGGGAATTCTAATCTAGCGTGTGCAAAAATAATTTCTGATTTGAACAAGATTTGTTCAAATTACTCAAAAAGATGGTAGAAAAAATTCGTAGATAACATAAGGAGCTATATAAGTTCCAAAATTAAGTAAAAATTAACTTCATACTTAAAATCTCGGCTGCCACTACTTTTTTTTCTTTCTTTTTCTTAAGGTGAGATTCTATGTAGAGGAGTATGAAAATAAAAAATTCTACTAGTTCATGTTATATATAAGGAACGGCTTAATTATATATAGGCAGGGGTGCAACTCGGACGTATTGGATCAGATTTGAGCTCAACCCGAAACCAGTCCGATAAATCCTAAGCCTAGTCTAAGTCCAAGCCAATCTGACCTCGGGTTCAACATATGAAGTCCAAGACCGAGTCCGGAGAAATAGAAAAGTACCAAAGTTCCTCTAATTGGGTCGGGTCCATTGGCTTTATTAGACTCTAATATTTGAAATAATTTTAATAATAATAATATTATACACATAATTAAATAGCAGTTATGTCTTAATTATTACAAAATACAAACTAAAATGTGATTTAGGGTAAGAAGTTGAAGATTTTGGGTAGAAAAATTTAGGATAAACTTCTTGAGCCCTAGCCAGAATATCGTCAACCCTAACACAACCCATTAGCGGGTTTATCCGATCGGACTAAGGTTTAGTTCGTCCGAGTTGCACTCCTAATTATAGAAAGTCATTAATTAAGAAATGTCTTAATCATTGGAAGTTATTATAATAGAAAAGCCTTGGGGTAGATTTGTATCAATAATTACTTGGTGTAATAGGTTATATATATATATATATATATATATATATATATATATATATATATATATATATATATATATATTGTGTGTGTGTGTGTGTGTGTGTGTGTGTGTGTGTGTGTGTGTGTGTGTAAAATACACAATAAATTCTATCAATTTTTCTTGGTATCAGAATCAGTTGTCAAGAATAAGAAAATAAATCTTAGGTTGTGTAGCTCTTCTTGAGCCGCAAGCCACCTAGTTGATTGTTGATCCAACGTCCACCGCCGTGTCTGACGGTTGTTGTAGCTCTTTTTGATCAGTAATCTGCCGTCGATCACCGATCTAACGTCCATCCTTTTGTCCGATGTATACAAAAATTCATGACAACTATGTGACCATCTCAATTAATATTTGGGTGTTGCAGGATGAGAAAATTTAGATCTATGGGAACCCCTTATTGAGATGCACATAGTCGAAAGAAAGAATATGAGATATTTTTGTGACTCGATTAAGCCTCCGACCAAAGGCGATTCCACGTATGATGATTGGTAATCCAAGGATCAGAAAGTCAAGAGTTGACTTCTATTCTCTTTCATGTTGTAATTATTCAATAATTAGGTGTCACATGTAAAATTAATTGTGTTGGGCTATCTAAATACTTAAGCCAAAAGTAGTCTATTTGGAAATTTGGTTTAATGGTATAATTGTCATGTAAATAATGTGCAATACCGGAGATAAATCTAATTTGATGAGTGGTCAAATTATATATATATATATATATATATATATATATATTAGGTTTATGGTTCTCTAACTTATACACTTGTACTGCCAAAAAAAGGGAGATTTTTCTTTTTTCTCTTCTCCATCCCCATCATCAGAGAGAGGAACAAAGATTTCATCTATGTTATTGCTACAAGATCCATGGAGCCAGACAATGGATTCAGGTACACTTCCGCATTTATTTTTTGCTCTTCATCTCATGAATCAACAGGTTAAATTTTCAACAATTGGTATCGCAGCCTCCCATGTTTGATTCATGAGTTCGAAATTTCAGATTTAACTTTTCTGGTGTTTAGAAACCCTAGATTGTTCTATCTAATATAACTTAGGGTTCCAATTGTTCGATCAAAGTTTATACGTGAACTATTTTCTTCTGCAATGTGCACAATGGTATTTTTTTTTCAAAACCTTAGTTAGTCGGCTTAAAACATATATTTGTACTTCATCGTCAAAGAACATTATGCTTAGAACATATATATTTAAGGAATATTTTAGCAAATACTTCCATTTCAAATATAGAAACTAGTATATATCCTTATTTTTTTAAAAAATACTAGCATGCCCCATTCCTCTGTATAGAGCAAATAAAAATTTAAGATATATCCTCATTTAAGAAAAATATATGATAGTTTCTATATTTTGAATTAAGACATAGGTTAAAATATTCCTATATTCAATGTTCCTTTGGAAATTGTTCAGTTCATTATTGGGATCATGCTTTTATTGAGCCCAAAATAAGAGCATCTCCAACCCTATATCGAGTTTAGAAAAAATGGTTGCCACATAGGAATGACAAACTTTCATTCCAAAAATTCTTCTCCAGAATAAAATATGAAGTTGACATGGCAAGGAGAATGTGAAGTTGGTTGTCTAGATCTAGACAATGCACTTCACAATAACTTTGTCTCTACATCATCAATTATGAATAGAAATATTTATAAAAAAGTTGAAGAAGTGGAGGAGTTGCCTTGGAAGTTGGAAAAAAATATTTTTTATTCTCTGGCATAGCTATAAAGTTGTGATTTCTTTTATGCATATACTCCAAATAATATCATTCGCAATAGGAAAGAATGGACGAATACATGTGATTTTTTTATATGCAAACTCAGAGAATAAAAGTTTTCATCACCACTTGATCAAGAATTTTTTATGCCAACAAGTGCCTGGTTGTGATTTCCTTTTAGGGGGCGTTTGGTACGCGTTATTATTTTTTTTTTTTTGAAAAAATTTAGGATGAAAATTTATTATCATGTTTGTCTGGCCTATAAAAAAATTATTTCCGGAAATTACAAATACCCGAATAAATAGTTTACCTATAAAAAATAGGAATCATATCTCTTAAGAATAGGTGGGTATTTTTTTTTGTCCGGGCAAAAAAAAAAATATTAAACTTTTTTCTACTTTTTTGATCATTTTTGACCGTTTTTTTTCGTTTTTTTTGGTCATTTTTGTTATTTTTGTCGTTTTTTTTTTTATCTTTTGTCTTTTTTTTGTCGTTTTTTTAAGTAATTTTTTGTCGGTTTGGTCTCTTTTGTTTTTAGTAGTTTTTTGTCGTTTTTGTTGCTTTTTTTGTTTTTGTCTTTTTTATCGTTTTTCGTCTGTTTTTGTCACTTTTTTGTCGTTTTTACCGATTTTTGTCGTTTTTTGTTGTCTTTTGTCATTTTTGTCGGTTTGGTCTATTTTTTGTCCTTTTTAGTAGTTTTTTGTATTTTTGTCGTTTTTGTTGCTTTTTGTAATTTTTTTGTGTTTTTGTCATTTTTCATCACTTTTAGTCATTTTTTTGTCTTTTTTACCTTTTTTGTCATATTTTGTTGTCTTTTGTCGTTTTTAGTAGTTTGTCACTTTTTTGTCGTTTTTACCGGTTTTTGTTATTTTTCGTTGTTTTTTTGTCCTTTTTGTAGTAGATTTTTAAAATCTTTTTTTAGTAAATTTTTTTCCTTTTTTGTCCCTTTTTATTTTTTTGTGGTTTTTTGTCGTCTTTGGTCGTCTTTTTTTGTCATTTTTCTTTCTTTTTTGTCATTTTTTTGTTTTTTTTCATTTTCTGGTCCTTTTTTTTTTCATTTTTTTCTGTCATTTTTGTTGATTTTGTTGTTTTTTGGTTTTTTTTTTTTTCCATTTTTGTCGTTTTGGTCTTTTTTTTGCCTTTTTGTCTTTTTTTTTTTATTTTGGTCGGGTTTTTTTTAATTTTTTTCTTTTTTATCGTTTTTGGTTTTTTTTTTAGTTTTTTTTTTATCTTTTTTATTTTTTTCCCGGAAATATTATATAGTCACCAAACATGAAATTGTAATTTTTTAGAAAATTTAATTACTTAAAATTTAATTTTCGGGAATATAGAATTTTCGGATATATAATATTTTGCATACCAAACGTTTCCTTAGGCGAATAAACATTTAGATAACAAATGAATATAAAAATCAAATATTTGCAAATCGGCAAATAAGACTCTATTTTACCTTTCATGTTTCACATGTCATAAGGAAACTGTACAGACGTGTTTGTTTTATATTCAAACTTCAGCCTCTTTAGTGTTCGGAATTCTAGTTAGAGTTGGATCTCTCTAATCCAACTTTTTTTTTATGTACAAAACTAAGGCATTGGATCACCCATGCTAAAAATGAGTTTGTTTATGCTATTGAGAAGTCAGTAGAAAATATTAAACGTATCTTCTTCCTTAAAATTATATATAGATATATATATGATTCATCACGACAACACCATCTTTTGGCCGACTTAAGGAGAGATTTTTTAGCATCTTGACATGATCCAGTCTACACAAAGTTAGAATTTTGTCTTCAAAATATTATTTTATTTGATTTAATCTTCATAGATTATTTGATATAATATTTTGATACATATATTAAGTATAATATGTTAATGTAATATGTTGACTTATGATTATTTGTCGAGTTATAATTTTGTAAATATGCATATACACATTTAGTCAACATTCAAATTTTTTGTGCTTCTTTATAACTGGTAATAGTTGTCTAACAATCTTAATAGGCCCATTGAAACAAGATGCCGCTAAAGTGATCTTTCTTGCGTAGATAGTCTATGAGGGATATTGGATGTTTGTGCGTGTACATTCATGCGAGTATTAGCCGGCCCAAAAGAATGTTAATACTTGACCGAGACGTACACATACCTGTGGTGATAAATGTGTGACAATTCTTAGTTTACATGTGAATAATAATCCGATCTAAATATAGGTTTATTATTTGACATGACTTATTGTCAACGTTTGATCATTACACTAAGAGTATCGCCGACAGTTAATATTAATGTCCAAAGACATGATATTAACGATTGGCTAGCTATCTTGAGATGAGATTCACCATTATTTGAATTTGTTTGACTATATTTTATTTTTCTTTTGTTGTTAATCAGAGCACGTTTGTTTGTTTATTTTTTGTTCTCTTTTCAGCTCGTGTTGTTAAAATATCTGCTAATATGAATTCAATTTCTGTGTTTAATGGAACAAACTTTAAAGGCGAAAAGAGGCAGAATACAGAAGCTACTAATGGTACAGATCAAAAGAAAAAATAATATAAAATTAAGGAGTGGTTTCTTTTATGACAAGTCGGAACACATAAAAAAATGTACAAAATATAGCAGATCGTGGCCACAGTTGTGATGCAGTTAATTCAGAACATATATATCTGTGATTGTATTTTTAACTCTCGTATTGTTTTGACTCTTGTACCATTATGGATATATATAGGTTAGTTGGACTCTTGTTCATTATAGATATCTTTTATGATTGAATTTCTTTTTTATTATATATATTTGTGTATTTGTGTTGGATATGATAATGTATGTGTTTCTAGATACTTGTTTATATACATTTTGTGTTATAAGTTTGTGCGTAGAAGGAAAATTTTGAATCTAGAGAAAATTTTAAGTTTAGTGACGGAACAACGATGACTTAGCGACGGGATCACGATGGAGCAGCAATCGAAACCTGTAAAATTTCACTCAACTATGATCGACTTGCGACAGATAGCAATGCCTCGGCGACGAATAGAAATTTTTTTGTCGCAAACTTACTACACAAAACAGTATCAATAACATTTCTTTTTTCGTTGGTAATTTAGTCATCTCTATATAGTCTCTGATTTTTCTGTCCCCAATTTCGTCATTGATCGTTATACCGATCGATCAACAACGTAAAATAAACAACGATATTCGGCTCAACGACATAATTTATGGTAGATATTCCGTCGTTATTTATGTTTCGCAACAAAAATTGACTATATAGCGCGACGAAAACTTTTGTCGCTATTTTGCTGTATTTTGTTTTAATTTGGAAGTATCCTTGGTATGTCCGATATCTTTTCGATATTTGCGTTAAAGACATGGTCCAAAATTTTGGAGGGCTTGTAGTTTCTAGCTAATATGTTTAGTGACACGGTTCATATTTAAATAATCTACCAAATTAATACTAAATTAAATTAATAATTAAATTTTATTAAAAATTAGTGTACTCATTAAAAACTAATGTACGAAAAGAAAAACAGTAAGCTGCACTTATTAGAAACTAATTAATTTTTTAAAAAAAATTGGCATTGTGACCCACTTCCTGATTTTAAAAGTGAATGTCAAACAATCAAAATTGCAGGCAGACAAGAACTACACTCGAATTTTTTGATAAATTTATGTTGCCAATTCTTCTTTATGCTAAACAACAAACGTGGTATGTGTTGGAAACGCAGTGTGGCTCGATTCGGAGTTGGAATATGATGTGCGATATTTGACTAGGTCCATATGTTTTAAAAGAAAATTTTCATATAATACATCAATCAATCTCATTTATCTATACGTCACGATCCCACCTCCAATCCAATTGGGACTAAAATATCCTCTATTGTCACCCCTTTTTGAGGCCTCAAACAGAAACGAGATATAATTCAACAATCTCTACATTAGCTCATTTTTGCTAACCGAGCAACCAAGCACACTCTGGCTACCTTTGTTCGTTTCTGCTAGCCGATTAGCTTGCTCATTACTGCCAGCCGAGCACCCAGGAGCTCCATTATTCCCGCTAGCCGGGAACCTTGCTCGTTACCGCCAACCAAGTACCCAGGAGATTCAACATATTGTCAACTCGATCCGTTCGACCACAAAACCAAACCGACATATTCATCCACACCATTAGTTGTGTGCCAACACAACGTCTTGCTCCATCTTGGACCTTTCGTCTTCAGCTTTGCAGCCAATCTGTGTAGTTGCCTCCAACATTAGGTCTGATCCACGTTTCTGCTGTGAATACCCAAACCACTCTTATGGAGGATGCCCCTAACTTTACATTGAGAAGATGACACATATAATCCGATTATATGCATAAACGTTTAGCACCATAAGTCTCTAAGAGCACGTATAATCCGATTATACGTATGAACGTTTAACATATGTCTCGAATCAATTAGAGACGTCCAAGTTAGTACCGTAATCTTGGACTCTGATACCACTTGTTAAAAATGCGGTGTGAACCGAATCAGAATTAGCACATGTTGTGTTATATTAGACTGGACCCATGTACCTTAGAAGAAAATTTATATGTGAAGCATGAACCAATTCTAATTATCCACTACTCTTGATCTCACTTTGTCACTCCCCGTTCCCAGAATACGTATTTTAATACGTGTACTGCTTGAATATATTTATTTAATATTTATCATGCATTTGTTCTGTATTTAATTTCTTTAATTTTACGCTAATTATTTTTTTGTATTTTATTTTTTGCTTTTGTTTTGCTCTTGGTTTATATTGGGTTTATTTTGACTTGGGTTCGGCTTGGGTTGGTTTGTTTTGGTTTTAGGGTGGTTCATCATGAACCGAACCCCCTACCTTCCACCATCTCCATTTAAAGCCCAACTACTTTCTCTCTCTTCACTTATTCTCATTTACTACTCTTCTTCTCTATTGACCTCTCCTCTAACCTAAGAAAATACATAGGCAAGTGCACCTTGCTTCTACATGAGAACCCATTTTTAGGGTTCATTTATCTTCCTCTCGTGATTCTAAGATAGTTTAGAACTTGACATTTTGCATTTGAAATTTTATTTTTGTAGATCTAGAAATTTTTTATTTTCGAATTTTGGTGGTTTTAATCTATCAAACTTTCTTATTTTCAAGTTTTGATCGTTCCAGGTTGTTAAAATTTGTGTTGTACCCCATTTTGATCTATGAAAATCCCATTTTTGGCTTAGATTGAGGGTTTCATGGAATTTGGAGTTCTGGAGGTTCCTTACGCCCATGTTTATTCGTGCCAGCGTAGTATTAAACTCTACGCCCACGTTTATTCGTGCCAGCATAGTATTAAACTCTATGCCCACGGTTATTCGTGTCAGCGTGAAATCTGATTTACGCAAGTCAAGACTGTTCACGCGTAAAACAAAGTCTACTCTGCCTTGACGTAAAACAAGTTTCACGCGTAACTCTGTTTCTTTTATGTGTATTTCTTTTACGCATATTTCCTTTACGTGTACTCCTCTGGCTTGGCATATTTCCTTTACGCGTACTCCTCTGGCTTGGCGTATTTCCTTTACGCGTACTCTTCTGGCTTGGCGTATTTCCTTTACGTGTACTCCTCTGGTTTGGCGTATTTCCTTTGGCGTACTCCCCTGCCCGAAGGCTTCCTAGCACTAGCGTATCTTACCCCCTTGCCCGGCGCAGTATGGTCCTGGCATCCATTGTCCTAGATTCACCTTTATTGGGGCGTGACAGACTGGAACTTAATCATGAGAGTTATAGACTCGACCATACTAAATACTAATTTGACTTTCATGTTTTGTCACGAATTGATATTGTTTGTTACCTTGACTAAATGATTGACCATGCGTTCCTAGTTGGAACTAAAAGACTGGCTAGTTGTCTTGTCGAATTGAATGTGACACATTCATATATTAAACATGAACCATTGCAATCGACTAGCCGATCCTAAATATTGGCATATGGATACGTGCAGACTTTAACTTATTTTTTACAAAAGTAGCATGTCTACCTTACAGTCAAGGCATGATTATTCTGTGGCTAGGTTTGATTGTTGCATTACGCTATGTAAGACCTACAACCTAACCGTACGGACATCGTTGTAGAGTTATGCATATCGTACGCTGTACGAAAGTACTCATTCTGAATGACCATGATCCACGGCATGGGATTTCAATTAACATAGGGACTATTAAGTTAAATAAAATAATGATTGCATGGAAAGAATGGATTCTCGAGTTCTTACATGGCAGCCATCTCGGGACAATTCGTGCCCCGACATGCCGGCTAATTTTCACAGATACTGTAAACCTGCCACACGTGCAGGGAGTGGTATCTGTTTATATTTTTATATATATTGATGACGGGCATCCCGCTGGGACACGTCTAATTCATGATTGGCGCAATTGACTATTGGGTAGACTAGCCTTGCTTGTATATTGTAAGAACTGAGGAATCCCTTATTGTATATTTTCAGGGTAACTTGGAACTTACAGTTAGCAAGCCGTAGTAGTTGTATTGCTGCTTAAATTGATTTGTTTGTGTACTGTACCTACTCTGTTAACTACTCAGATGATCAGAATGTCAGGACATGACGGGTCAACTTCTGTCCTTGTTTGGTTGGAAAGTTGGTTTGAAGTGTCGTGATGTTGTGTGAATCCCAATAGCAAACAGAGACTTATGTATCATATTCTTAACTCTTACCACAGGTTCTAATTCTTCATGTCGTGCTCCTTTGTGGTACTTGCTATTAGAGGTCTAACCTCTCTGGTTTTGCATGGCCAGATTTAGAGCCAGCTTCCGAGGACTCAGCTTACTTCCACCTCCAAGATGGTCAATACTAGAGGGATGATCGCAGGAGGACACGAGTGGGTTCATTGCTTCCCTGTTCGTTTTGCTACTTACTTTATATTTTGCCGTTTGGCACCGACATGTTAGTCGGACTGTCTTGCACTTACTTTTACATAATTATAACTAAGTCAAACTGCAGCTGATAACGATTGTGTATACCTTGTTATATCATCTGGCTATATTTTGTAAAGTCAGATCTCAAGAATATTTTGACTGAGCGTTTGGGACGTCGTACTGCTCATTCTTACATGTTCTCTACTTACAATTTTTTATTGAATGATTGGGACAATAGACGTTGAGTAACCATAGTGAGACTTCCATGTAGTATGCACCCCCTCGTCATTTAGACATCATTGATCGTATTATACGGTATTCATCTACCCGTAATATGTAGCTGGCTGAGTCATTCTCCCGCTCTCTGGTATTCTGATTCTGGGGCGTGACAAGGTTTTAGTGGTGGCCCATGCAGGTCTGATTTCAGACTTGTGGGGTGTTTTAATTTATAGGATGTCTCAATCACACATGTTTCTCCTTGATCTCATGATTCGTTACTCTCGACTCTAGCTTGACATTCCGGTATCCATTGACTTCATTGATCTTTCATGTCCGATCATTGATTGCTCTCTTGTCCCTTTTCTTAGGAGCACCTCGTCTGCATCTGTCAGAGCTGGAAAGCAACAACAAGGGCAACACGACCAACATGACTATGTTGGTCAGCAACAAAGGCCAGTACTAACTCAAGAGAACATCCAAGAAGAGGTGATAGTGGAAACAACAGTTGGACCGCAGTATCCGGATGTTCCAACACCACCAATAGTTCCGCCTACCCTTATGGCAGTAGACACACCAGTCCTTCTGGAAATCATAAGAGGGATGATGGCTACTCAGCAACATCAGATGTTGGACCAGCAACACATGCACACTCATCTACAAGAGCAGAATGTATTGTTCAACCAAGGATTGCAAATGGCTTTGGAAAAGGGAGTGAGAACTGACTCAGGGGCGTCAACCAGGTTCTACAAGTACAATCCCCGTCGTTTCGAGGGCACAGAAGATGCCATTTCAGCAGATACATGGCTTAAGGATATCGAGGCTATTCTGACAGCAGCTAAGGTATCGACGGAAGAACGTGTGGATCAAGTGAAGCTGTTACTTCAGGACCTCGCACGTGATTGGTGGGAATCAGAAGAAGTGGGCATCAGACGCCCTATAGCTTGGGACGATTTTACTGCGAGGATCAAGATGAAGTACTATAGAGTTGTGGCACAGTTCGAGCTACAGCAGAAGTTTATCAACCTCAAGCAGGCCGGCAAGACAGTGGATGCTTATGCAGCAGAGTTCTGCAGACTGAGTAGGTTCACCCCGGAGATGGTAGCAATGGAGAGCCAGAGGGCTATGAGATTTCAGTAAGGGTTCCATCTTGAACTCTTGCAACAATTGATAGAGGGGCACAACTACTAGACTTTTGATGATGTATTGAGGGCAACCTGGAGGCATGAGATCACAATCCAGAGGATCGCATCGAGGACTGGAGGTCAGGAGAGATCTCACAATCCGATTGAATGAGGAGGGGGAGTAGCACCCCGAATAACAGCACCATCTCCTGGCATTCGCATTCACGATGTGGCGATACGAGGGCCAGCACCACCAACATGGCAGCAGCAGAGGAAGAACCAGCAACCCCCAGCGGGCTGCACCTATTGTAGGAAGGTATGGCACACTAGAGGTGTGTGTCGGGCATTGAACGGACAGTATTTGATATATGGAAGTCCAGATCATCGGGTTTCCACCTGTCCCATGAATTCGAGGTCAGGAGAACTAGTGCAAACAATTTCCTGTGCTGCCAGCACCAGGGACAGGCCAGTATCAAGGACCAGCAGTAGCAGTGAGACTGTTGGCACAACGCCCGTTGATGTCAGAGGCTCAGATATTTCGGCAGCAGGGATCGTCGATGCAGCAGCAGCAACAATAAAGACCACCCCAGCATCACCAATGCAGGGTCAGCAGCAACACCAGGCAAGGCCGCAGCATGGGAACCAACAAGGAGGCCGAGGGCAGGCATTCAAGCTGTCCTTGGAAGAGGCATTGGCATCGGAAGATGTTGTGGCAGGTAACATTCTCGTCGTCTCATATCCCGTAGTAGCATTGTTTGATTCGGGAGCATCACACTCATTTATATCTGCACAATTTGCGACACGACTAGGAATGGAATTCGAGACATTGCCAGTGTCACCCCCAGTTTTTAGAAACAGGGGTATTTTTGTCATTTAATATTTTTGAATATTTTTAAAATTTATTTTATTATTTATGATATTATTTTGGGGTTGAAATTTATTTTATTATTTATGATATTGTTTTGGGGTTATTTGAGTCGAGTTCGAATTTCAACTCAATTCGACTTGAAACGGGGACCCGGGGGTAGTTTGACTCTAGTGGGACCCACACACTAGTTAGACATGGCCCACATGATATTAATTTTAGTCCACATGATAGAAATATTTTAGTTAGAGGTTAGACTAATTATTATGGATAAGGTTAGTGTGATTAGAGACTTTAGAATGACTAATTTAGCCCCAACCAATTAGCCCTTTCCTAATACTCATAGAATATGTTAGTGGAGGCATTTTGGACCTTACCATAATAGGACAAATAGCCCCATATGGCCAGCCACTTTGGGAGAGGATAGGCTCAAGTTCATTTCATTATTCTCATCCACACTCTCTCTCTTGTTCTTCCCCAAATTTCTAGAGAGCAATCCCTAGCAATTTCTCCACCAAATCCTTCCATTTCGCCACCAAATCTTCTTCTTTCCTTCTCCATTCTAGCCAAGGAGGAAGCTACCCAAGTTTGGGTAGATTCGGAGCTCGTTCGTGTCCTTTTGGAATCTCTACGTGTCGGTGTCGCTCCGGGAAGGCTTTTCTTCGATTCGATCTACCGGAAGGTATAAATCCCTTCTCCTTTTCATTTCCTCATGCATATAGGTCTATTTTGAACCCATATGAATGGCTCCCATGGTTGTATCTCCATTTGTGTCCATTTCGTGTCCATTTGGAGGTCATAGGAGTGTCCTTTGTGTTGTGGTTGTGTCCATGTGGGAAAACCCCAAATTTGGACACACTATGTGTTGTTGTTATGTATGAATGAATTATTACATGTTTAATCTCATATTTTTGTATTGGAGATGTGTTCTATAGTGTCTCATATATATATATTAGTGTAGAGAGTGAGTTCTTGATATATTATGTTGTATACTTGTGTTCTTTTGTCTCAAACTACCCAAATCCGTCATGATTTTTATCCACGTTTTTAATTTCAGCCCTAACTTAGAAATGTCATAACTTCTAGCTCAAAGCTCGGTTTAATCTTCTGTTTTTTTTAAAAGAAGCATATTGAAGTTATCTTTCCAAAAACATATATTAATAGGCCTAATTCTTTCTGTAACTTTCTGGAGAATTATTTGAGTGTCAGCTGTGCGAAAGATAAATGCGTTCTCGGTGTTTTCGCGATTCCGGGAGTTTCCGGAAACAAAAACGCGATCCGTTTGAAGTTTCGAAAAGCTAACACATAGATCTATAACATACTTTAATCCTAGATTTTTAATTTATGCTGAGATGGTACAGTATTGATTATTAGTAGGAGTTACTATTCGGCATATGTATTTTGTGCACCCTTGTGTGTAATATAATATTCTATTTGATTTAACCCATGTTAATGTATATATATTATGTAATTAAATAGAGAATGCAAGCATGAGTAAATATTTAAATAAATGATGTATGAGGTGTAAATATCCTATCTAATGTAAGCATGTATAAGTATGGCTTATAATGAATATGTAGGTTCCATAGTATGTAATGTATGGTGCATATAGTAGTGCAAGAGAATAATCACTACAAGAAAAATGGCTTTTCTTGACGGTTTTTCCCCGTCAAGAAAGACTTTTCTTGACGGTTTTGGATCCGTCATCTAGGCCCCCGTCAAGAAAAGTCGACACTTTTCTTGACGGTTTTTTGTTTGTATCCTTGACGGTTTTAAACCGTCAAGAAACATGCGTTATCTTGACGGTTTTAAACCGTCAATAAAACAAACAAAAAACCGTCAAGAAAAGTGTCGACTTTTCTTGACGGGGGCCTAGATGACGGCTAATAACCGTCAAGAAAAGTCTTTC
Organism: Iris pallida; assembly: GCA_029216955.1. Taxonomy (NCBI): domain Eukaryota; kingdom Viridiplantae; phylum Streptophyta; class Magnoliopsida; order Asparagales; family Iridaceae; genus Iris; species Iris pallida. The sequence goes on from JANAVB010035620.1 coordinate 2,625,621, forward strand.
TTGACGGGGAAAAACCGTCAAGAAATTGTTTTTTGGTGTTTGCAAACCGTCACGAAATGAATTATTTTTTGACGTTTTTGCAACCGTCAAGTTAAAAACCGTCAAGGAATAAAAAAATTTGCCGTTTTACAACCGTCAAGATAAACATAATATATTCCAGAAATCCAATTACCAAATACACATAATTACACAGAATCCAATTCCAGAATCAATATATAATATCACAAGCATCACACAACTATAATACACAATTTTTATATTAAAAAATACGTTGTTCGTACATCCAAACATCCAACAAGTACATCCAACCACAAACACGTTCGTACACCATAAATATCCTAAACATTTATAGGAGTAAATTAACCAAAATATCTCTGAACCCAGAGCAGCATGCAACAAGTACATCCAACAAGTACATCCAAACGTCCAACCACAAACACGTTCGTACACCATATATACATATCCAAAACATATTTACAGGAGTAGATTAACCAAAATATATCTGAACCCAGAGCAGCATTTCCTTTAGGTTAATCTGCAAACAAGGTGAACATAACATTATAAGTCAGCAACACAACTGAAATTCAATCAAATTTTGAATGGACAGAACAATCTAGGGAGGACTCAAATGTTGCAGTAGTTTAAATGTGCAGGAAATCAGTTGGAGAAAAAAATACAGAAATAGAGAGACAGTTCAGTTTAACATTCAATTCCCAATTAACATCAACAACAACCCCCAACCATCTCAGATATCACAGCATAGAAAACAACTAAGGTTAAACCCAGTTGAGTTATAACATTCAGTTCTTACTGAAAACTCAAATTATTTAGCAATTTCAAACCCAGACTAAACCCATATTCCCAGATTTGTAGTTCATAATACCCCCATATACTAGTTAACATAGGATACAATCTCAGATTTATAAAATGGAACCCATTCTCAGGTTGGGGTCATATCTGTCAATACTCAGTCCATTAGAAACCTATGATATCACAAACAAATGCAATGTATAAAACTCCCAATTCTGGAAAAGCACAACTAATATACATAGGTAACAGAAATCAAGCAAAAGTATCATGTTAGTTTTTGAAATCAAGAAAAACATGTGAGTATCAGAACTCTACATCAGAAAACCCAAGTATACATATGAGTCTCAGGCATGGTTGCATGTTACCATATCAATTTACATTTAGCAATCAAGTAAATTTAATGAACATTAAAACTCAGAAATGGTTCAGTTAAGCACTCAGTTTAGCACTCTTAACATATTAAGCAATCCCAACACCAATCTCAGGTTTTAGACATTCATTAAGAACCCAGTTATATTCAACAAATCAAAGACTCCATTTCTCAGTTAACATGTGAACTCAGGTTTCAAGCATACCAAATAAACCCAGTTATATTCAACAAATCAAAGACTCTTGCTATTAAAACCCCATTACTTGTCATGCCACAGGGCTATACCAACCAAGGTTCACAGTATCGATATCAGACTATTCCTATGAGTATTGGTATCGGCAATATCGGTAGTATCGGCTGTATCGGATCGGAGTATCGGATTTTTTGGTATCAGAAAACAGACAATTATTAATAAATTATTTACATTTAAAAACATATATTTTATACATTTAGGCATAATTTTAAGTATTTTCAGTGTTATTTCTTAGTAGTTTTGAAACTAAATAAAATATTAGTCACCTTACCGATTGGCTTACATACAATAGATTGATTTTCTTCTTTTACATGCTTTTACAACCTTATTATGCTTTAAACCCTTGTTGATTTGTCTTTTTCGTTTAATTTTTCTTTGCCGAATTGTCCAGAAAAGAGACCCTCATTGTCGGTATCGGCCAGTATCGGGTATCGGTCGGTATCGGATCGGGACATGCCAAACCGTATCGGTATCGGCCGTATCGGATCGGTATCGGCCGATACTTTAAACCATGATACTCACTCTCTATTAACACACAGAGAAACACATGACACTCCTGACACTAGCCAACCCTCTACTACAAACACTCGAGACACTACTTCTTCCATACACTCACTCACACATGCCGTACATCACTTCCTAAGCTCAGACTAAGGGGGTCAAGCCCCTGCCACTGAAGCTCACTCTGCTGCAATATTGGTCAAGGCACTGCCCTCCTACTGCAGACCCATCAAGGCCTGCTCCTTACTGCAACTGGCAGTTCCCCCCCTGCCTGCAGGGGCATAAACCCCATCCATTGACCTGCCTGCACTCCAAGGTTAACTGTTATTCTAACAGAAAGTAGGGAGCAGTCCCCAACTGATAACAACAGTCCCAATTGTTAACTGCTACAGCTATGCTCCATTATCCGAGCCCCCTCTTTATTACATATACTGATACACTAAACTCCAACCCCTTCCTCTACACAACTGATATAATGTCAAGTGTAATTGGTATAAGATTGAGCTATAGCCCTATATCACACAAACGTACTTATATATAGCAGTCCTTATATAAATGTTGTTTCCTAATGGACATGAACTCATCTCCACACTCACAAATACCATAAACTCATTTCACATTCACTGTGGAGTAAGGAACACAGGACATACACACACACCAAATGCATATAACAGTCCACTCTAATCATATTCTTAAAACAGTCCACCATTTCCCCTCTCTTAAGAGATGCTCAAAATCTTGTCCATGAAGTAGATAAAGTCCAAAAATTACCTCAACTGATTGCTTAGATTAAGAACTGCGAAACATGATCCATCCACTCCGTACGCACTTCATTGATTTCATCAAATGTGTATACACACTTTTCATTATACTGTTTAAAAATAGGAAGAAAAAATGAAACATAAGTGATAATATATAAATATATTATAAACATACATGTTGATTAAGAAGAACATCACCTTGGGATTAAGCAAGCTTCGATCATATGAGATCTCTTTCATATATCTCATAACGTAGTAACCACATTCGATGGAGCCGGTTTGATTCGGTACCTATGCATAGAAAAGCAAAGATCTTACACACTTGTTCATTTTTGATTTATATATATATTAACGAGAAATATATTGAGAGAAATATATTGTACCTGAATTGCAATCCAGTTCAATTTAAATTTTTTCACTTGGTTACCACATTGAGCATGAAACATACGAAGCCCGCTATGCAAATTAAAGTGGAAAATATTATTTGTCATTATTAAAACATCTAACATTGACTATAGTTGTGCGAAGTATTGGGACAGATATATTCATGCATACCTTGTTACAATGTGCTTAAGATCATCACAGATGCAACTTCCCAAAGAATCCAAATAGTATGCTCTCATTAGTAAAAGATCAATGACTACCAAAACCCAATGATCACTGTAACACCATATAACACCAAGATATATACAAGTTATTGAGTATACAACCAAACAATTGCTAAATAACACAAGTTCAAAGCGACAAAGCATGTCAAGAGAAATAGTCGACTTTGTTTGTGACTGTGAAGTGGTTGATTATTGGTCGTGTGGTTTTTAAGTGAGGGAGGACTGATTTGAGTTACATATGCATGGTACAAATTGGAAAAAAAAAAAGGAAAACTGAAACATAAACTGAAACTGAGACTAGCCCAATATGGAAACTGGAAACTGAAACTGGGTTTCAACAGGGAACCCAACATCTCAAAGAGTATCCTATACTCTTATTTGGTTTCCAACAGGAACCCATCATCTCAAAGAGTATCCTATACTCTTATTTGAATATACATTCATGATTTCTTGAAAATGGGGAAAGAATGAAATATGAATATACATTCCAGCAAGTTATATGTTCCAGAATGTTATAAAAGAAAATAAGTAAGAAATGTATCACCTCGGGTTGTATGGCAAGAAAAAATAGTCTACTTAGCAATATGCAAAGTGCAACTACAAAAGTTTTGGAGTAAAATAGAGGATACAAGGAACAAATGCAATATAAAATATTGTAAAAGTCTACCTGGGCTTCAGCATTCGATGACCGTAATCTCGTCCTCAAGCTCTGTTGTTCTTCCTTTCCTGCAATAAGAATGTGAGTGAGAAGGATGAGTGTCTATAAGGAGTATAACTGGACTCACTATTTGATAAAGTAACCAAGGCTTTGATATAAAGTTATTTGATTGATAACTTAAAAATAACATAAATACTGTAAACAATGAGATCCAAGACCCTTAGTAACAGTGTAAACACTGCAAAAGAACATAAACACTGCAAAATTCGTAATCATCATGATGCTCCCGGCTACAACTATTCTTCTTCTTCAGTAAATTAAGATAGCTAACTGGTCTATATATAGTCACATATATTACACAAATGTGGCTACAAAACTTGACTGCCAAGTGCAGTTAACTAAAAATGGCCACAAAGAATATATTATGTTTATCATGAAGTGATACCGACGAACTTACAAAGGACAGGATGTGAGAATCAAGAAGGTTTAGAAGACTTCAAGAAGGTTTAGAAGACTGCAAGCATCAACCACAACCATAGACATTCAGAAACATCATATAATGTGAGTTCAGTAACGTTCTTAACAATGTAACTGTGAAATACACCAAAACAGTGACATCAAAGAAAACGTAAAACGAGACGGCCACCGAAATATAAAGGTTAGTTTAAGAAGCTACAGAGACAACAGATAAACGCAATATATCGATCATTTTTAGTAAGTGAATGATCATTTCCGCCATGCCATCAGATTTACTACAAAGATTAAAAATGAGCTAAGATATCAAAGATATTTCCAATCTAGATGAGAAATAAATCGGCATGAATAATGAAATAAACAACTATCACTGCCAGCGCAATGAAATGATACAATTCATCGCGGATTTTTTGAAGAACATTACCAGGCAGATTGACAATAAACAGACAGGTTACTTCTGGTATTCATGGAAAGTTAAAAAGGAAACTAGAACATATACTGATTTAAAGCGCTTATAATAATTACATCGGCCATCAACAGTCCATGCTTCTGTACCTTTTTTTTATAGACATATTTACATAAGGATCATTATATATAGATAACATTAGTCACTGACGACCGCATACATGTACTATCCACTGCAAGTTGCATGTTTAGTTTCCATATATATAGATAACATTAGTCACATATATTACATATTCAAATCTATAATAAGCTATATTCTCCCAAATTTATAAACTAACAATATAATGGAAAGTTAAAATACGAATAAAGAATTTAATGGGTGAACAAATTCAAAACAGGAAACTCAGCCAACACTGTTCAGTTATATATTCAAATCTCAGGTCATCAACAAAGTTAAAACTCAGCTTTATAGGAAAACAAACTCAGTCATATCATAAACATATGGTTTCATACAAAGGAAAATTAGTTTGTTCATTTAGAGCATTCAGTGAATCAGTTAATAAAGTTCTCAGTCATAAGTTCATTTAGAGCATTCAGTCCTAGCCTATCACCAGTAATATAAATTTAACATTTCAGTTTATCACCAAATAACAAAACAACATGTAAACCTTGTTAAAAACTGGAAGGAATATAATAGGACCTCTAGTCCTGGTGGTTATATAACTACCATCTTATCGCTCCTCCTTACTAGTGTACCTATTGGCTTGTATTGCACTTTTCCAAACCAGCTAAAACATTTTTTTTTCTCATCTTGTCCTCAATTGGCGTTGTCTCCAACTTCACATGATTTTTCCCTTAATCTTGTCCTCAACTGCACATGTGAGATACGAAAATATATTATGGGACACGGGCAAATGATTTCACGTGTACATGATGAATGATGATATAGCTTTTGTAGGTGGTCTATCCAAATGAAATTTATCGATCAAATTGGAAAAGTGGGCTAGGTGTTTGCATTTTATAGGACAGGAAATAAATGAAAAGAAGGGTTAATGTAAATATTCCGCTGCCGGAACTTGAACCCTGGTCTCTCTGGTGAGAGGCGAGTATCCTAACCAACAGAACTACAATGGAATCTTGATATTAACCTATATTTTCACTTTATAACCTATATGATATACAATCAATTTTTAATTGCTCCGAAGACTTATTTTTATACACTGTTAGGATTTTTCAGAATCCAGATGTAGAAGTGGCACTTTGTGTCCATATTAAATAAGCACTGTCGTGCGCAATTCATGCAGATTTAGGATAATAAGTGGGACACGGAAGTGATTTGCCATTTGTGGAGTCTACAAATTCCATGGGAGGTGTGAGGAAATATCATTGAGAACCTTACGAGGATTTTCATACCTTCTACTCTTATTTAATTGTTTATATGAAGAAGAAGATTTGAACTTGATCCGGATTCCTTACAACAAAGGAAGCACGTTCACTCTAAAAGTGTGGCCGTGTCCTGTCGGTCATGTATCGGACTCTCCTCAGACACTCCAAAATACACTAGGACACACCAAAATAGGTGTCGTGTCCGTTTTGCTGTGTTGTGTTGTATCCGCATCCGTGCAACATAGACTACAACCAAAGACAATTTTTTATGGCCAATAACTTATGCACCTTCCTATTTGTATGAGGTGTACTGGCTACACAAGGGATTGCCTGCAGTGTTCTGAATCTGGATTTGGAGAGCATTGACACCAAAGAAAGAGAAAAGAAAAAGGAAAAAGAAAAAAGAAAATGGTGTAGAAAAATCAAGATTCAGCTACCTACCAAGCAGATATTTTCATGGTCAGGAATAATATACACCACAAACACACCACCATACATATCGTACCACAATTCTAGGCTTGAAGAGGGCATCATTCTGTTGAGATTGATGACATCATCAACCCCTAGTCCATTCGAAACTGGAACTGAAACCAATCTGTTACCATTCGAAAACCCAACTCCCAATCAATCGAAAACACCCATTGAACCCACATAAACACCTTGTTAAATTTCTAAGTGTGTTTGTGGGTCAATCACGTGTTGGATTTGCAGAACCTACTGATTAAATTAGGATGATCGAAAAACCCTAAGTTGGCTGACACAAAAAAAACCCTAAGTTGACACAAAAATCGAATTGTAGAGAGAAGAAATGAAAGATATTATACCGCATGGTGAAGATCGAAGTTGCCGCATGGTGAAAACGTCGGGGACGTCGTGTAGGCCGTCGAAGAGAGGGTTTTCTCGAGGGAGAGGGGACGTTGCGTAGGACGTTGGGTAGGCCGCCGAGGAGAGGGTTTTCTCGATGGAGAGGGGACGTCGTGTAGGCCGCCGAGGAGAGGGGACGTCGCGTAGGACGTCGTATAGGCCGTCGAGGAGAGGGGACGTCGCGTTGGACGTCGTGAAGGTCGCCGAGGAGTGGGTTTTACTGTTTGGAGGGAGAGGGAAGAGGCCGGAGGGATGGAGGTTGATTTCTCATGGAGGAAGAGGGCGGAGGGAGGCTTTTCGAAGTGGAGGAAGAGGTCGGAGGGAGCGATTTCTCGAGGAAGAGGCCGGAGGGAGAGATTTCTCGAGGAAGAGGTCGGCTGGGGAGAGAGGGTTTTCGAAGTGGAGGGGGGGTTTTGTTATGTGCGAAGGGTTTTTTCAGATCTGCTCTATTTGGTGCGAAACCGTCAACAAATTAATATTTTTAAAAGAAATTACGATAATGGCAGCTGAAATAGCCGCGGGAATTTTCCCGCACAGACTTTAGTTGACGGTTATTATCAAAACGTCAATAAATAGATTTGTATTTCTTGACGGTTTCACTAAAACCGTCAACTATTATGGTATAAATTTGCTAAATTAACACAAAACGTGTGTTTCCTTGACGTATGTCTAAAACCGTCAAGGTTACCCATTTTAATGACGGTTTTCCACGACCGTCAATAAATAAACCGTCAAGAAAAGCCATTTTTCTTGTAGTGAATTGAATGATAAATGAATGCAAGCATAAATGTAATGTAATAATAGATATAATATATGCAATATACAAGTTAATAAGATGTAATATTCTATGTCAACACAAATCCTATATTACCTCATGTACCCCTTACACTATGTAGACACTATCACACTTGACACTTTATTCACTTATACTTTGACACTCTTTGATATGTATACACTATGTATGCCCATTTAACCCTCACTTGCCCCTTTGCCATGTTCACATACACATACATAGCCTCTTAAATAAGTATTTATGAATACAGTTAATTTAGCTATGTATGTATATTATATATATGTTAGCATATTGTGTTGTAATATATAAGTTTATATAACCATTTGAAATGCCATGATTATAGACCTAATATTGAATACCAATATATGCATGTGTATATATATGTAGACATATATAGTTTAAAGTAATAGATTACCTAGTGTATATCCAATGTGAATTCTTGCCTATTTGAGTATTGAATAATTGCATGCTATATATAGTTGGGTGTATGTTGGCTTGTATAGCCTTGTATTGATGTGTGCTTGCTAGGATAGTCTTGGTTAGGCCTAGTAAGACTTGCTGGGTTAGGACATGACCTAGTTTGACTAGTACAGTTGACCAGAGTTGACCAAGGGTTGACTTTGGCCTAGTTTGACCTAGATTCATGTAGAATGCATTGTAGTACTTTATATTACCATTCTGGACATGTTGTGACTTGTGCTGTTCTAATTAGGAGCCAGACACCTCTCCTCGGATAGTATCTTTACCTTGGACATTCAGATATCAGGCGAGTACATTCTCTGATCATTTCATATCCTGCTTAGAATTATATTCCTGCTTTAGATTACTATACTTGATGCTGTCACGACATTATCACGGATTAGTACTATACGGATCTCTTCATGCGATGTTATCCCCTCGGGAGCATCGGGTACATTATGTCATGTGGATTTCACTTTCATCATGTACTCCTGTGCTTTCACCATACATGTACACTCTTGTGAATCATGTACTCTCATGTTCACAGAGCCTTCATGTATACTATCATGTGTACCCTTTTAAGGGCCCCATGTGATATCATGTACAATAACATAACCTGCTTAGATCCTTGTGTACTGATTGGGGAAAACGGGGGAGTGCTAGTAGTCATGTAAACAATTCTTTAGTAGTGTAGATCATGTACAACTCTTTAGTGTAGATCATGTACAAATCTGTTCCGTTCACATGTGCTATCCTGTACTCTACATCACTAGCCACTGTTAGTTCTCTATTTATAGTAGATATTTCTATTACTGTTCTCTCTCTGTTTACATACTGTATTTCTTCAGATCTTGTATCTTACTTTACTGCATGATTATATTTTTAACCTGCTATGAACTGTTGAGATGTAATATGCTCGTTCCTGTCCTGACTGGACATGTTGATAAATTTTATAGATAGCCTGGAATTGCTGCTAGCCTAGAGGAGACACAGTAGAGGTTGTTTAGATAGTTATTTCATTTTGTCTGGAGTTGTATTTACTTGTGGATTACTGTATTTGAGTTTTGATATGTATTTCTGGGATTATGTATCTTAGACACTTAGATTTCTATCTCATGTATCTCTTTTGGATTTCATGTTTATCTATCTTTATCATTCTACCTTAGATTGTGATTGAGTTATACCTCTGTGTTGGCCTCCTTATGGAGAGTATTCATATTATGCTAATTATAGTTCATGACCTAGAACAGCGTTCTACCGCCGACACTGCGGCGTAGGCTGGGCGTTGTTACATACTCGTACCCTCACGGTGGGTGCGGGTCGTGACAGCCAGGGAGGTTGAATATACTTACTGGTAATGGACTCGTAGGAGTTAATAGAGTTATTCTAGCGTGTAGAGTTGTAGTGTACGGGCGTTCCTTACCCGCCAGGTTGATAGAATTTTTTGTTGGTAATTTTGACGTTATCTTAGGCATGGACTGTAACTGCCTGTTTTCAAAAATGAAGGTAATTTTGAACTTTTATAAAATTGATTATTTAATAATAGGTTTAAATCATGTTATTGATTTATTGGTGATTTTGATTATTTTAATTTAATTTAATTAGTGTTTTGTGATTTTGTTCTTTGGCTAGTGTAACCTTAGAGCTGCTTAGCCTAGAGACTAACCATGACCATGGAGGCCTAACCCATGTGATTAGATTAGCTAATTACCACTTTTTAGGCTAAGGCTATTTTGGTCAGTTTGTGACTTTTGAATTATTTAGGATTTTGATTAATTGGTAAATTTTATATTATTTTAATAATATTTAAATTGATATATTATAATTTTGGTCATTTTTTATATTTTAATATTTTGAGAATTTTTATATTTTAATATTCTATTTTCGGGTTTAGTCTGATCGGATTTGAGTTTTGGCTCATTTCGACTTGTGTTAGTGACCCGGGTAGCTTAGACTCTAGTTGGAACCTAGAGTTTAGCTAGACATGGCCCATAAATCCCACTAATTAGTATAGTTCATTTAGACTAATCCCACATGACTTAATTGGTCCATTTGGTCATTTAAACTTGACCCTTTTAGCCCTAAACTTTCACATAAGACAAAATTGACTCAAAGGGGCCTTGGAGGACATTTGGACATTTGCCAAATGCCCCCAAACCCCACAAATCTGGCCGCCAGCAAGGAGACCTCTCTCCACTTCATTTTCTTCACATATTGTTCTTCTTCTTCTCCTTTGAGAGTTCCTTTCCAAACCAAGCCAAAATCTTTTGATTTCAAGCTTCAAAGTAAGTCAAATCTCTTCTAATTCTCTTCCATACTCTAGATCCCTCTCTAATCTTGGTGCTAACCTTTTTTTATCTTTTATTTGTGATTTTTATCTAGGTAGAACCTAGCATGGAGGGGTTGGAAGCATAGAATTGGCTCTTGACCCAAAAAGAACCAATTTTGGGGCTTTTCTTGGGATTCAAACTCCCAAAAGGTAAACCCTAACTCTAACTCTCATAATTGCTCCTAATTAGTGTTATTTGCATATTAGAGGATGTCCGAGGCGTAGGACAACCCATTAGAAGAGGTTTGGAACCCATTGGACTCAATTCGGGACTTTCGGGCTAGGTTTAGTGCCAATTTTGGGGAAATCCTAAATTGACATGTTTGAGTGTTACCCCTAGCCTAATTAGACCTAAATAGGTTAGTTTGGGTGAGATGAGTCTAGGTACGTGTCCATATTTGGATACGTGGGGTCGTTTTGCGAGAAATCATAAAAATAGAGTTTTTCGGGGTTTTCGAGTTCCAACACACGGGTGACTTTTTGCACCGACACTAGAATCGGCAAGCTAGCACTTCGAATAGGTTCTAATCATTATTTAGAACTCGTGGGTAGAGTTTGGGTCGAATCCGGATAGGTTTGGTGTCCGTATCACGCTGTATCGCGAATCGGACACCCCGAAGTCGCCAAAATGACCATTTGGCCATTCGGGCCTCGTTTCTTGTTTCTGCTCGCGTGCGCGAGTTAAATTTCTTGTATGGGGCACGTGTCTAGGCCCTAGAGGGTAGAATTGTAAGAATTGGGTATTCGAATAAGATTTTGGGTCGTTTAGGAGTATATGTGTATGTATGTGTGGTGGTAGTGGTGGTGTTGGTAGTGTGTGTGTGTGTGGTGGTAGTGGTGGTGTTGGTAGTGTGTGTGTGTCCATATATATAGATATCCGTATGTGTGTGTGTCTATGTATATATATATATATATATATATATATATATATATATATATATATATATATATATATATATATATATATATATATATATATAATATATATATATATAGACACACACACACATACATACATATATATATATATATATATATATATATATATATATATATATATATATATATATATATATATATCACACTCACACACACACTCATTTTTTTTTTTTTATGTATGTGTGTGTGTGTGTCTATATATGTAGATATGAGTGTGTGTGTGAGTGTGATATATATATATATATATATATATATATATATATATATATATATATATATATATATATATATATATATATATATATATATATATATATATAAATTTTTTTTTTTTTTTATGTATGTGTGTGTGTGTGTCTATATATGTAGATATGAGTGTGTGTGTGAGTGTGAGATATATATATATATATATATATATATATATATATATATATATATATATATATATATATATATATATATATATATATATATAAAATTATCTATATAGATATATATATATATATATATATATATATATATATATATATATATATATATATATATAAAATATATATATATATATATATATATATATATATATATATAGGGAGTTAGAGAGGGAGAGAGTGAAGAGCCATAGCAGCAGCAGGGGGGATTAGGGGCTGCTGTACCCCCCCCCCCCCCCCCAAGCAGCAGCAATAGCAGCAGCAAATGGCAGCAGTAGCAGCAACAAAGTGGCAGCAATAGCAGCCCAAAAACCCCCCTTAAACCCCCATTTTCCCACTATATATACACCAATATATACCAATATATACCCACATGTATACTCCTATATATAACCATATATACCCCCCTAAAATAGCCTATGAGTGGGTTTGTGGAATGAGATTAGAGAGTTAGAATTAGAGGGTTAGAGTTTAGCTAAAGAGAGAAGTAGAAGATAGTGAAGGGTGAGCGGAAGGGTGATTTTGAGTTCCGAGTGTCGGAACGCGTCCAAATTTGAGATGGGATTTAGATATGTGAATTAGATTTTGTGGGCAGGCTCCTAAGTTAAAATCGAGGTTTCGTCTGGGATTAGGAGGATGGTATCACACGATATCATTGAGTATCTTGCGATACTCAAGATAATGGATAAATCAACAATATGGACCGTAAGATGGACTGGATGTCCACTCTACCTAGAAAACTTGGTAGGTAATGATAGTGTAGGCTAGTATCCGACTACCCTAGGAAGCCGGGAGTGAAACTCCTAAGGTAAAGCTACTTGGCCTTAGTACTAGAGTAGATGGGTAAACGGAATAAGTAGAGATAATACCCATTTCACAACATATGGGTTTAGTACTTTAAGATATAGCTAAATTTAGGATATTATGGTTGGTAATGGTTAGAAATAGTGGACTTGGACTAGTTTTGACCTTGGTTGACCATGGTTGACTATTTTGACCAAAAGTCAACCGAAGCCTAAAATTGACTAGAACTTGACCAAACTTGACCAGTTGATCCAAAGTCAACTGTTAGTCAACATTAGTCAAGTTTGACCTAAAGTTGACCTAGAGTTGACCTAGGGTTGACCAGAGTTGACCAGTTGACCAAAAGTCAACTGTAAGTCAACCTTTGACTTAAATCGACCTAGTTTAATTCTGTTTGACTTGCTTTGATCCAGTATGACTTTGTTAGGCCTAATATGACTTAGATTGACCCTGTACAATCTTGTTTGACCTTGTTTGACCTATATTGACTTAGTTTGACGTGTCTTGACCTAGTTTGACTCTAGTATGACTTAATTTCACTTCCAAACCATTATATTGATACAGTATTCCATCTATAGGTCCTCGAGGCACTGTTTTTGGACTCAGTCGACTTATCCATCACATCATAGGCGAGTACATTATCTGATAATATTTCTGTTTTATGATATCGTCTTTGTTTCTAGTATTTAGTGTAGATATCCTTGTTCTCTTGACACTTTGTTCACACGGATTGGTATTTGTCTGGATCCCGTCATAAGATGTTATTCCTCTTATATATGGTATGCCATGTGTAAGTCTTCCTAGTTCCTTGTGCATTGTATAGACATGATTTCAGCAAAGGCTAGCTACCTTCTCAGAGAATCACGTGTCATGACGTGTCATGACTGGATCCACTATATTAGTCAGGGATAGAGTGTTAGCGTAGATATGTGATCAATACCCCACAGTATTATATTGTATCATCATTGTATAGTGTTAATCATACACTCACGTATGATTAGCCAGGCCAAACATTGTATTAAGTTCTAAGCCGATCACATGTTGAAACTAGTGCTAAACTCACATAGATAGCAGTTCCAGATTTTCGTACATGTTATACACTGTTCTCTTGTCTTATCTTATTATAGTTTTGGATATACCCTGTCAGGATGCATGTACGCTCTACTTTACCTAGTATATTCTCTCTATCTACTGCTATATTTTCAATATTGTATAACTAGAACTGTTGTTTGAGATTTTGTACTCGTTCCATCCTGACTGGATATGTTGACAAAATATTACAGATGATAGTGAGGAGGATTGCTGTACCTACTACGGTCCGGTTGACGTAGTGGGCTTAGACTTGGAGACCTTGGTTCAGCAGGGCTTAGCTCTGTCCGACGAGCCTCTAGCTTAGTTTAGTTAGAATAGACATTTTGGACTGGACCTTGTCTCCAGCTTGCTACTTATGTTATTATATTATATTTGGGATTGTATAACCATATTACTTTGTGACTTTCTCTCTTTCTTTCGTTGTTGAGCTGGATATTGCACTTGTGATTTTTATCTATCTAGTTTTCGTGCCATGATTCTTCCTTCTAGATTGTGATCGAGTTTATCAGTATTTCATATTATATTCCTCTGTGCGGAGATGACAGGTTATTATATACTGTTTGTTGGCTAGTAGACCTACAGCGTTCTACGCCGTTTTTACGGTGTAGGTTGGGCGTGGTCACGCACTTGTGTCCCTACCTAGGGTGTGGGTCGTGACATGGACTGGCTGAAAGACAGTCATACGACAATAGATTGCCGTAGAGGGAGTGTATCTTTTAATATTCCAGGCATAAAGCGGTTTACCTTAGTCAGATCAGAGACATACCAGCATAAACAAAGAGTAGTGACGGCAATGGAAGAAGTTCAAGTCCCAAAGGTAGTTGAAGAGTTTCTTGATGTATTTTCCGAAGAACTTCCAGGTCTACCACCGGTTAGGGATATTGAGTTCAGTATAGAGTTGGCACCTGGAACTAAACCAATATCAGATCGAGTTTACAGAATGGCGGATTCAGAGCAGGCCAAGGTGTGTCAGCACATAGAGGAACTGAAGGAGAAGTAGTTCATTCGAGTTTACGAATCACCATAGGCAGTACCAGTGGTACTTGTAGAGAAGAAGGATGGGTCATCAAGATTGTTCATTGACTACAGAAAGCTCAATGCGACAACAGTAAAGAACAAGTACCCACTACCAAGGATCGACGACTTGTTTGATCGGTTGAGCAGAGCAAGGACTTTCTCCAAGATAGATCTTCGATCAGGGCATCATCAAGTGAGAGTTCGGAAAGAGAATATTCCCAAGACGGCATTCAGGTCAAAGTACGGGCATTATGAATTCTTAGTAATACCGTTTGGTTTGACCAATGCTCCAGCAATATTTATAGATTTGATGAACCGCATCTTTATGTAGTACTTAGATCAATTTGTCGTTGTGTTCCTTGACGAAATTCTCGTATATTCAGCTAGTGAAGAAGAGCATGAAGATTATCTCAAGAAAGTGTTACAGGTTCTGAGAGAGAACCAGTTGTACGCCAAGCTCTGCAAGTGTGAGTTTTGGACGGATCATATTTCATTCTTGGGGCACATCATATCAGTGGCTGGAGTAGTAGTGGATCCCAAGAAAGTAGAAGCAGTAGAAAGTTGGCAAATGCCTAAGACCGTAGCAGATGTGCAAAGTTTCTTGGGATTGGCAGGATATTACAGAAGATTCGTATCAGACTTTGCAAGACTCTCAGCACCCATGACCCGCTTGACACGGAAAGATGTGCCATTCATTTGGTCGACAGAGTGTCAGGCATCATTTGAGAATTTAAAGCAGAAGTTGATCACGACACCTATTCTTACATTACCGGTTGGACCCAGAGGTTTTATTGTATATTATGATGCATCAGGAAAGGGGCTTGGGTGTGTCCTAATGCAACATGGGAAGGTGATAGCGTATGCATCTAGGCAACTTCGAGACCACGAGAAGAATTATCTGACTCATGACTTGGAGTTGGCGGCAGTAGTATTTGCTTTGAAGCTATGGAGGAATTACTTGTACGGTGATCGAGTGGACATGTACACAGACCACAAGAGTCTGAAGTACATTTTTACTCAGAAGGAACTGAACATGAGACGTAAAGCTTCAGTATCATCCAAGCAAGACTAATGTGGTAGCAGACGCTCTTAGCAGGAGAGGCGGCACATTTATGTTGACATCACAAAAACACATTTTAGAAGATCTTCAAGAGATGGGCATCGAGGTTATACTTCCTAGTAATATAGGATTTCTGGCAAGTCTACGAGTTCAATCCGACTTGGTAGACATGATCAAGGCAGCTCAGGCACGGGATCCAAGGATTCAGAAGCTTAGGACAGAATATGAGTCAGGACTCAGGAAGGAGATGAAAATTCACGAAGATGGTACACTTAGGTTTGGATCACGTCTATGTGTGCCAAGTAAAGATATCAGACAGGAGGTTATGACAGAAGCCCACAGTTCTCAGTATTCTATACACCCTGGTGGGACCAAAATGTACAAAGATATCAAGCAGCACTTCTGGTGGAACAGAATGAAGAGAGAGATAGCTAGATTTGTTTCCTATTGCTTAATATGTCAGCAAGTAAAGGCAGAACAACAGAGGCCAGCTGGATTATTACAACCGTTTCCTATCCCGAAATGAAAGTGGGAGCATATCACAATAGACTTTGTGACCGGTTTACCGAGATCACCAAGTGGTAAGGATGCTATTTGGATGATAGTGGATCGACTTACGAAGGTGGCACATTTTTTCCTTTTAAAGTAAGACAATCTACAGAAAAGGTGATAGAGTTGTATATGCAGCAGATAGTCAGACAGCATGGGGTCCCTATCAGTATTGTATCAGATAGAGATACCCGTTTTACATCACATTTCTGGAAGAATTTACATCATAGTCTGGGTACCAAGTTAAGATTTAGTATGGCTTACCACCCACAGACGGACGGGCTATCAGAAAGAACAATTCAGACTTTATAAGATATGTTTCGAGCTTGCAACCTAGATTTTGGAGAGTCTTGGTAGAGTTACCTACACTTACACTACCAGAATATGTCATATTAGCGACGCCATAAAACATCGCTAAAATGACAAAAAGCGTCGCTAATTGCCATTACCGACGTTTTTAGCGACGTTTACCTGTGGTCACGGAAAGCTATGTCACTGACAGGCAAAACGTTGCAAATCGTCGCCATTACCGACGCTAAATAAACGTTGCTAATCACCGACGTTCACCAACACCATGTTGAAAAAATGGCGATGTCTCTCTGATGTCGGTCAACGTCGATGAATTTAGCAACGTATGCTACTTTTTACCGACGTTTACCGACTCTGTAGAAGAGGAAAAATAGGTCGGTAAACATCGGTAAACATCGCTATACCTGGTAATTTAGCGACGTTTACTGACGTTTAGCGACGCAGATGGACATCGGTAAACGTTGCTGTTTGCCATGAAATATAAAAGAGCAGAACAGTTTTATGGGAGGACTGGACTTTTACTTCACGTTACAAACTCGCTTGTACAAAGAGAGCCTAGGGACAAAAACCTAGGTACAACAATCTAAGTATAATTGTTTATTTTTGATTCTGGGGGGTGACGTAGAGGCTCGGGAAAGCGATGGAAGCTCTGTCTTACTCCTTGGACGATCGGACGTAGCCTTGGCTCCTGTGACGATATGGTTGGCGTTGATGAA
This sequence comes from Iris pallida, assembly GCA_029216955.1. Lineage (NCBI taxonomy): Eukaryota > Viridiplantae > Streptophyta > Magnoliopsida > Asparagales > Iridaceae > Iris > Iris pallida. Next base: position 2,643,206 of record JANAVB010035620.1, read on the forward strand.
GAAATGCTCTTCTTGCTCTCCTCGTATTGCTTTTCTGGCTTCTCTCTCTCTGGATTGATCTCTGTGGATTTTTCTCTCTGATTATTGGGGGAGTGTCTCTCTGTATGTGCATATCTCTCTCTGTAAGTCCATTTTGCAAGGGAATAGCACCCTGCTATTTATAATAGTGGGGAGCCTCATTAGGGTTTGCAATAATTGCCCATTCTCAAAGTGGCGGCGGCCTGATAAGTGATCAATCTGGGCCATTAATCTTGAGCGTGAAGGATCTGGGCCATTAATGAGGATTATGCCAAATCATGTCAGTCATTAATGTTGATTGCAATAAATCTCCATCATGATGATTTGCTGATATCCGTAAATCTAAATGAATCAATTTAATTCATTCTCTTGCCACGTGTCCCAAATTATTGGGATCTAACCCAAAATTTGATTATTTTTAGGACACGTGTCCTGTCATCATTGTTGAGCCGCATGAGGAGTGTTCATATTTGGGCCACATGAAGGTCGTCATGACCGAGCCACATGAAAGACTTCATGACCGAGCCGTATGAATAGTCTCTATACTCGAACCGCATGAAGGTTGTCATGACCGAGCCGCATGAATATGTTATGACTGAGCCGCATGGAGGTCTTCATGGCCGAGCTGTATGAGAGTCTTCATGGCCGAGCTGCATGGATTTCTTCATGGCCGAGCCACATGGGTGACCTTCGTGATTGAATCGCATAGGTTTCTCTGCACTGGCCGCATGAACTCGTCTAGACTGGCCGCATAAACTAGCCTCGAAGTTGTGAAGATTTTCCCCAATTCCCTAGGAAGATGTTGCTCTTGTGTCAGTCATCATGACTACTTCTCGTCAGGGCTGTCATCTGTCAGCTGTCAGCCGTCAGAGGGTTAATTGTCAGTCGTCAGGGCATTAATTGTGTTTGAATGACGCTGGGTACAGCCGTTCTAAAAAGGCACGTGGCTTCCCTCTGTTGGCCGCATGGAGTCCACTCTGTGATTGAGCCGCATGGGAATCTTGAGCCGCATGTGGCTCCTCGGCCGCATGGATTATTTTTCTTCTCTTTTTCATGCTTCTACAAGACCCCCTTCAAAGTTTTCAATTTGCAAAATGGAAATACTTTAAATAAGAAGCATGATTAAGCCAGAGCCGCATGGATGTATTCTGTCCTAGCTGCATGGATTTGACCAGCCGCATGATTACCTCAACCGCATAACTCTCTGAGCCGCATGGGCTGTTTTGGCCGCATGAGCTTCTTGCCACGTCTTCTTGCCACGTGTGCAAATCTTCTGTGAATCTTCTGTATTTAATGCTCTTGATTTGTTGCAGATTTTAAGAGCCGCTTTCTTAGGCCAGGATCCCAAGAGTCAGGCTATTATTCAGCCGTTTTGCCTCGATGACCGAAGAGTCGGTCATCATATTGTACGCGGATCGAGGCGTTACTTCCTTGTCTATAAATAGGAACACTTTCGTTCTAAGGAATTTCCTTTGCTCTCTTCGATCTTTCTAACTCCTTTCTCTCCCAAGCACCCATGGCTCCCAAGAAGCCTGCTGCGTCGAGGGCTACGAAGGGCAAGGCGATCGCTTCTGCGGCGGCTGCGACGACGAACGTGGCCACTCCTCCGCCGGCCGCTGTTCACTCCGTTCATCCTGATGTTCATCCGCCTATTGCTGGTAAGGGCATTGCCTTAGAACCCTAACTGCTATGGCTCTACTGCATAATTTATGCACAAGCCATATGTACAAGTTTCGTCGATATGACCGCATAAGCACTTCGCCCAGGAGGCCGCATGGGCTTGTCATACTCGATCTGAACCGCATATATATTTTCGGTTTGGGCCGCATGAGCGTAGTTCACTTTTGAACCGCATAAGCTCATCTGCTTGTAGCCGCATGAGTCTGTCTATTCAGGGCCGCATGTGTCTGTGTGGACTTTGAACCGCATAGTCTCACCTGAATCTGAGCCGCATCAGCGCCTAGGTTTGTCTGTTAGGTCCATGGGAACCTTGAACCGCATAGGCCCTTTCGTACCTAAACTGCAGAAGCTTCATAAGCTCATCTTAACTTGATTTGTATTGACTCGTCTGACTCGGAGCCGCATAAGGCTGTGATGAACCGAACTGCATGGACTCATCTGGTTCTGAGCCGCATAAGGCTGTGGCGACCCGAGCCGTATGGACTTAAATGATCTTTCAAACGTTTCTTTGTTTGACTATCTTTTATTTCTTTCGTCTCTTCTTCAGTGAATCTGCCAGTAAATCCTGAGGGGAAATTTTGGTTGGCTCGAATCAACTTACTTCGGAGGTACGACGGGACGATTTAGTTCGTCAAGTGTCAGAGCAGCTCCTTGTTAATGAGCCCTTGGAGCGATTGAATGTTATCAGGGTTCAATCTTTCCAATTCCTTAGCGACATGATGAGCTCTGGGGAGCCAAATGGGAAGTATCTGAGGCCGGTCTTCCTCTTTGGGGATGCATTGATCATAAAAAAACTCCCGTGTGCTGGATATCTCTGAGAGTTGGGATTTTAATCTGGACGGGATGCCTATTCATATCCCCATTATGAAGCGTCATCTCCCTCTTGCGTGGTTCAACATGATCATATTGGACAGGCAGATGACAGACTCCCTCACTCCAACCAGACCGAGGATGTTTGTTGGTAACATCCGTTAAAACAAAACTACAGGGTCAGTACGCGCGATCAAGGATCCGGCCAGTCAATCTGTGATTGGGTTAGCTCCGGGTAACTTTATCAACACACCAGGTCCTAACTTCTCATTTTCTCAGGCTGATACCTTCCTGAGCTAGCTTGCTCGAAAAAGGGTCCTATCCTGTTGGCAGATTGGTACTGCCGAGCTGGTTACACCCCATTCCCCCGTGGGCTAATCTGACCTCGTGGATTCTGCGGAACTACGAGGCATTTTTGCGAGAAGTCAATCTTTATGATGCTATCCGGGGTACCAGCCACGGATTGCCCATTAAAAAGCCGTTATTCATGGCCCTTTTGGAGATGTATAATCATCGGACAGGAACTTTCTTCACACCTGTAGGGGAGTTGGGGCTCGCTCTTCATGAGATGTATGCTGTCTCTAAGCTTTCCTGGGGAGACGAGCCCTTCGAAGCGTACACTCCAACGAACGAAGAGTTCCAGGATCTAGATCGACGATTCCCATGCTTCGTCGCTGTGTACCAAGAACTGTTATGTCACCATAGTACCTGTCACCAAACGGCTATCAAGAAAAATGATAGCTCGGAAGGGGACACTCCCCATACCAACTCCTGGGTTCCTATCTTTTTAAATTCAGTGCTGCTTGCCGAGTTACTTCCCGAGGTCGTCAGACTCCTAGTAAAGTAGAAGGCTTGGTATCGACTGCTAGGAGGTCGAAGTCTAAGGGTGACAAGTTTGGGAGCCAGATTGACTCCTTCAGCTATTTTTATTGTGGTACTCGGCGGCTGTCAGAAAAGGCACTCCTGGCAGGCTTTTTAATGGTGTGGCTGCGTAATTGGGTGGTTTCGGGAGGGGCAGGTTCCATCGAGAGGATCGGCCTTCACTTTATTCTTCCCGCCGTGAAGTTGGCCTTTGGGGTCAGGCTGGCTCTTCTTTCCGCTATGGTGTGCAGCATTTATCACGGTCTCCGTGCCTTTTCATCCAAGGTCATTGCTCATGACGTGGTGACGGACTTTGAACGTATAGAGCTGCCCTATCATTACCTGCTGGGGTGGTTGTTGTTGCATTATCGGTCTTTGATGAGGCCTGGGACGGAAGACGGCGTTACGGACGACGACGCTTTTCTTTTCAGACACCGCCATCAGCCTTGGGAATATAGTACCATGTCGGCGTGTCGGAGGATGCTGGCGAGGGTGGACGGATATGATTTCTTCGTATCCGCTCCCCGTTTTACCGACCAGGAAGTAAGGAGTGTCCATGTTGATGGCGTTGGATCTCCTCATTTCTTACCTGAGAAGATACGTTTCTGGTTGCGTAACATTCGCCCGGTGCATTTAGTTTATCGCAACCGCAACACTGTGTACCTGGAGCCTTACTTTTCCAGTAGGTTTGCCCGTCAATTTGGGTACAGTCAACTATTCCTCGGGCGTCCCAGTTCCAGCATGGGATTTGAGGGTAGCATCCTTGATAGGATTAGGGTATGGAGTTACTATGACACTTGTCATACTCGAACTAATTTCTCCGTTCCTGCAGCAAACGTGCTGGGGGAAATCTTGCATATGGCGGCCTTATACCATGTTACGGTAAACCAGCCTCCTGTTGATTTTGAGCCGAGGACTAGCTTTATCGTGGGCACTCGTTTGACGGAGAAGGCTGCGGTGCCGAAGGCGAAGAAGAAAGCGGCGAATAGGGTTCCCGTGCCCAATTTCGAGTCCTTTGACACAGCTGAGGGAAGCAACGAGCGGGACGACGAGGACCCTCTCTCTTCTGGTTGCGGAGCGGCGGCGGATCAACCGCCCATCATGGCAGATGAGATGATGACAGATCAACCGTCGGTCGTATTAGATGAGGTGGTAGATCAGTTGCCACCTGTATCAGAGGTGGTGACGGTAGAACCACCGCCTGCCGTGCCTGGTCCCTCGCGTAAGCGAGGCAGGCATGAGTCTACGGACGGAAGAGTAGCCTTTTCCGTAAAGAGAGCTGCGGTCAGACCTCATAGGCTACTTATTACGGAGAGGGGTAAAAATGCTGACGGTGCTCCGGAGGTACGACTATGTTGGAGCTATCTCCTTGTTGTGGCTTTTTTTTCTTGGATATATGACATAATCATTTTTTTTGTAGGCGTCTGACGAACTAGGCTCTCCTGAACCGTCTGCTACCCCTGGAGTTGATCCGGCCCTTGCTGCTTTGATTAGCGACATGTGTGCCGCGGTCCTTTCTGCGGGGGCTCTCTCAGCGGCGGCTGGGGGCTCCCAGGTTGCTGAGGCCTCGGTCCGGGGTGACGAAGGTTTCCTCGGGCCTGTCTCCGAGATTGCTGAATTTCAGCAAGGCGACGCCGATCTCATCGCATCCCCTCCCGAGGGTGCAGGGGCGGAGGAGTCTATTATATCTGACTCGGAGGCCGCTGGTGGAGAGGTTGTGGTGGCCGTAGGCGACCCTCAGCCTCCACACTCTTCCGCTGGTAAGATAAGCCAAATATTGACTAGTGAGGGGGCTTATTTGCTCTATCAACATATCCTCCAGGTCAAATCGATTCATGGTTGTCTTGGCCCTACAGGTCCTGACCCTTTACTTCCCACAGCGGATGTTCTTAGGGAAGGCTCGGCCTGCCGTAATCCGGGAGAAAGAAGCGTTTCCTCTCCTTCTCCGACTCATGTCGAGGGGCCTCCTGCCAGCTCCGGGCAGATGGGAGTAGAGCTTGTTCCGGGAGCGATGGTCTGTGTCTCATCCTCTGCTGCTCATATGGCTTCAGAGACTGACTTTTCGGCCCTGCCGAGCATTCAAGTTCTGCGGGCTGCTGAAGAGGAGTTGGCCGCTGTTCAGGTGTCCTTCCGTAGGGAGTTTGTTTCCCTCATGGCAGGAGCGGCAGATTCTGTCGCGTCTTCTTCAGTGTTGCCAGCTACACTCCCGTTGACGCCGGCTTCTTCGGAGGCTTTGGACGAGGTGTCGCAGGATGTGGTCGACAGCTTCTACCGCCATTTAAAGAGGGGCGTAGATGCTACCGTAGAATGGGAGACCCCTTTTTCTCTGTCCCTGCGGTGCGCTCGGGGTCAGATTAAAACTTTGAAGACTCTTCCTGGCGGGGTGGGGTTGGCTGCGCTCCTGGAGCCCAAGTTGGCAGAGGTTGATCAGCTCATGACCTGATTGCTGGTGTTACGACAAGCTGACTTGCCTGCTGCGATTGAACGGGAGTGGGGCTTCCTTATTGCTGCTTGGGATAGGATAAAGCTTGCTCGAGACACTGCCGGGCCAGTTGTGAAGGGGGACCTTGATAAGCTTTCCGCTTCGTATGACAGGCTGGGTCGTCGAAGTCAAGCTTGTAGGACTCGGGAAGAGGCTGCTTCTCGTGGAATAGCTGACACAAATGAGCAGATTCTCGCACTTCAGAAGGAATTAGCCTTCCTAGAGTCGGAGCTGAGGGCTGCTCATACGGAACATGAGTCAATTGTTCAGGAGGCCGAGAAGGTTTCCCGATATTCTGTTAACCTGGAGCGGGCTTTCAAGAAATTTGAGGACAACTGGCAAGCTCACGCTCATCTGGAGGACGAGACGGCGCTGACCCAAGAGGCGGAGCGTCGAGCTAAACAGCGGTTTGAGCGGTCGATTGCCTTGCTGACGGACCGTCTCATGACGCTATGTGCCCCGGAATAGTGATCGGTTTTCTGTTTTCTTTTACTCTTTTTCTCCTTCTCTCTTTTTTTTTCTTTTTGTCAAGGGATATGATCCCAGATGATGTAGTACTTTAAATTTTGAATAAATGAGCATGTTTCGACTCATCTTCTCTTTCTTGTACTTGTGGTGTTTGTGGAATTGGACCTGCTGGGGGATTATTTGTGGACCTATTACCATGGGCGTACCTTGGTTTTAGGTATGAGTAACAAGTTTTGGATAGGAATACCTAGAACAACTTCGCGATAAGACAGCTATAGAAGTTTATGGTATTCGAGAGAATGCCAGGGAGCAACTGGGCTCCCAGGCATGATAGGAAAGGGATGGGCGTGTACTGGAAACCCAGTACTGCATCTGTGGTCGACTGAGGACATTTGTGGTCATCAGAGGACATTTGTGGTCAACAGAGGACATTTGTGGTCAACAGAGGATATTTGTGGTCAACAGAGGACATTTGTGGACCTATTATCCTTGTCGTACTCCGGTTGTGGGTACAGATAATAGGTTGAAAGGGGACCGACATACTTACTCCGAGGTAATGAGGACATGGCAAGTATGAAGGTTTCTTCTACGGAGCCTTCCCACGCAGAGGTAATGAGGACATGGCAGGAGTGGGCTCAATGAAGAGGGGGTACATAAACGACTCAGAGGTAATGAGGACATGGAAATTTTATGTAGGGGGTGATTTGTTTTTGGCGGAAGTGAAACGACTCAGAGGTAATAAGGACATGGCCGTCTTGGGAATTTGTGGATCGCTTACCCTTTTTTGTGTACTGGAAGTGCGGGTATTGGATCATGGAGGAGGATCTCCTCCAGGAAGGAAGTTCAGAGGTATGATCATACATGACTTACTATCTGAAAGAGTGACCGGGATGTAAGTTCAGAGGCACCAGCAGGTACATGACTCGATATTGTGAAAGTGTGAGTTCAGTGCTACCAGCGGGCACATGACTCGATAATTTGTGAAATGTGAGTATGAGTTCAGCGGTACCAGCGAGTACATGACTCTGGAATATAGAGAATGGTGAGTGTGAGTTCAGCGGTACCAGCGGACACGTGACTCGAATGATTGGAAAATATGGAGAATGAGTTCGGAGGTACCAGCAGGCACGTGACTCGAATGATTGTAAAATGTGGGAATGAGTTCAGAGGTACCAGCAGGTACATGATTAGAATGATTATAAAATGTGGGAATGAGTTCAGAGGTACCAGCGGGTACATTACTCTTATGTATGGAACCAGAATGTAAGTTCAGTGGTACAGGGAGGTACATGACTCGACACTCTGAGATGTCTTGAGGATTTTGTTTCAGACATAATACTTCTTCAGAAACTTGCCATTGATGGGTAACATGAGCAAGTCTCCATTTTGTTTTGCGAGGCGGTAGGCGCCGTTGGAGAATACAGCTTCGATGATGAACGGGCCTTCCCATTTTGGTTGGAATTTGCCGGCAGTTTTATGCGTCATAACCATCGACCTCCGAACCGCCAGAACGAGATCGCCTACTTGGAATGTTCTGACCTTGACCTTCTTGTTGAAAGCTCCGGAGATTCGGGCTTGATACAGCTCAATTCGTTGCTGAGCTAACAGGCGCTTCTCGTCTAGGGCCTCCAATTCCTGTAGTCGGCGATGGTGGTTTTCATCCGTCGTCAACTGATGTGTGAGGGCGACACGAAGTGAGGGGATCTGGGTCTCTAATGGGAGGACTGCCTCACTCCCGTACACCAGAGAAAATGGTGTATTCCCGGTGGCTGTTCGAACTGTGGTACGATACGCCCATAAGCATTCGCCGAGCTTCTCGTTCCAATCGCGCTTGTTGGATGACACGAATTTCTTGAGTAGCTTGATTATGGTTTTGTTGAATGCTTCGGCCAACCCATTGGCTGCCGGGTTGTAGGGTGTCGAAGCAATATTCTGAATTCGGTGCTTGTCGCAGAACCGATAAAATGCGTAGCTTGCGAACTGTGGCCCATTGTCGTGAATGATCCTTCGGGGCAGTCCAAAGCGGTAGATGACATGATGCTTAAGGAAGCTGATCACGTTTGAAGTTTTTACCTCAACCAATGGGATGGCTTCCGCCCATTTGGAGAAGTAATCGGTGATCGCGAGTATGAATCGGTGTCCTCTGGACGAAGGCGGGGTAATTGGGCCGACGATGTCCATACCCCATGCTTCAAATGGCCAGGAGGCCACAGTCGGATGTAGGAATTCAGATGGCTGGTGGATGAAGTCGGCATAGATTTGGCAGGCTTTGCACTTTTGTGCATAATCTATTGCGTCTGCCACCATCGTGGGCCAGTAATAGCCCATTCGGCAAAGGCGGTCTTACAGTTTCGGGCCAGGTTGATGGGCCCCGCAGACATCATCATGGGCCTCGCGTACAGCTTCCTTGGCTTCTGTATTTGATAGACACCGAAGCATTAAACCATCATAGGATCGGTGATACAGCATTTTCGTCTCCGTATCATAGAAAAATCTGAGAGAACGTCTTCTGATAGAAGTAGCTTCCTTCGGATTCTCTGGCAGGATGTCGTATACTACGAAGTCGATGAACGGTTGTCTCCAGTCTGGTGCTTCGTCGACAGAAAGGACGGAGTAGCTTTCAATGCATCGAATGTTATCCTTAGGACAGACCAATTCCCGGCCTATTATGTCGACCTGATGACGAGTGTAATTTGGCACCGCTAGGGAAGCGGCCAAACCAGCTAGAGCATCAGCTTCAATGTTCTGGAGTCTGGGAACATGTTCTATGAAGAATCCTCCTAGAGACGAGATGATGTCGATTGCTATTCGATGATACGGGATCATGTCTTCATGGCGGACCTCGTACGACCCCCGAATCTGATTGACGATTAACTGTGAGTCGCCGTATGCTTCAAGATACTCTACCCCCAGCTCCTTCGTGAGCCGGAGGCCAATGACCAAGGCATTGTACTCAGCCACATTATTTGAACAGGGCTCTGTAAGCGAGTAGGCCCGATTGATCACCAAGCCGGAGGAAGAAATCAGCACTACTCCAACTCCAGCGATGATGTTGCCTTTGGGTCCAGTTCTCGAAGCGCCGTCGAAGAACATTCGCCAGATGACATCATGGGAGACTGCATTTGAACTGGTGACCTCGTCCGATATCTCTTCATATACCCTAGTCGTCTCCGAACCTGGATGGGCTGCTAGAAAGTCTGCCAGAGCCTGGCCTTTAACAGCCTTTTGCGGTACGAAGATCATGTGGTACGGTGATAGTAATATCGCCCAGGTAGAAAGGCGAGAGCTGAGTGCCCCAGGTTTGGTCATGAGGACCCTGAGGGGGTTGATCCGCGATATCACGTGGATGGTTTGTCCCGTGACGTAGTGTCGCGTCTTCTGGATGGCGAATACGAGAGCAAGGCATTCCTTCTCTACGGCCGTGTACCGGTATTCTGGACGAATCATCTTTCGACTGAGGTTGTATATAGCTTGTTCGTGGCCCGCATCATTGTTCTGTGCCAACAGAGCACCAAGAGATTGTTCCATCGCTCGCACATAGAGCAGGAATGGCTTTCCGGTAACAGGAGCTACCAGGACCGGGGGGTTCGACAAATATTCTTTGATGCTGTCGAAAGCGCGCTGGCATTCCTCATCCCATACGAAAGAAACTCCTTTCTTCATGAGATGGGTGAATGGTTGACATCGTCCGGAGAGATTAGAGATGAATCTCCTGATGTAAGCTAGCCTGCCTTGGAGGCCTCGGAGTTCGCAAAGATTTCTCGGGGGACCCATCTCCATGATTGCCTTTGTTTTCTCGGGGTCGATGTGAATGTCCTGAGAAGTGATGACGAAATCCAGGAATTTCCCGCTGGAGACTCCCAAGAATGATTTCGTAGGGTTCATCTTTAAGTTGTGTGCTCGCATTAGGTCGAACATTGTCCTGAGATCTTGCAGATGATCTTCCATCGAACGACTTTGACGGCGATGTCGTCGACGTAGCACTCCACTGTCTTGTGCAAATGGTCTCTAAAGATGACGCTCATAGCTCTCTGGTAAGTGGCGCCAGCATTCCTTAAACCAAAAGGCATAATGGTGTAGCAATATGTACCAATCGATGTTCGGAATGATGTGTGCTTCTCGTCGTCAGGGAACATCTTGATCTGGTTGTATCCTGAGAAGCCATCCATGAAGGACATACGTTCGAAGCTGCAGGTATTGTCGATCATAATATCTGTGATAGGGAGAGGGAATTCATGTCTCATTCACATTCCGGAAGTCAATGCATATTCGGATCTTCCCGTTCTTCTTGAGAACTGGTACGATATTGGCTACCCAGTCTGGATGCTGCTCTTCGCGAATGAAGCCGCTGGCTATCAGTTTGTTGACCTCGGCTTCAATAGCATTCATGATATCAGGGCGAAACCGTCGTTGCTGTTGCTTGACAGGTTTTGCATCTGGACGAATATTGAGTTTGTGGAGTGCGATCTCGGAGTCCAATCCTGGCATATCTTCATAGCTCCAGGCGAACACATCGATATACTCTTTGACGAGTTGGAGCAGGAACTCTCGCTCTTCATCTGTCAGACTCTGGCTGATGAAGATTGGTTTCGGAGAGGCTTCATCACCAAGATTAACTTGTATGACCTCATCTTCAGTAGGAGGTTCTCTTTGCTCGAAACGCTTTTTCCATTGTTCATCTAGCTGTTGGGCCTACGGCTCTAGCTCGAGGATTTTTGAAATGTCTTCATCTTCTTCATAAGCGTCGACGAATGCCATGTTGACTGACAGGACTTGCCTGAATACGTCTCCGATGCTGGTATCCGAGTCAGAAGTTGGTGACCCGATCGAATGTGAATGCCAGTCACATTCTTCATCTGAAATTTCAGGGGTCGTTGTGGGTGTCACATACCCTAATCCACATCGAGTCTTGCTATAGTAGTCCTGTGGTTTGCCAGCCGGGACCGGGGGCTTCAAAGGTAATCGTCGTCCAGTATCGTAATTCAAGCCCGGTGTCGTTTCCAGGTCATACCCCTATTTCTGCATGAGATATTTAGATTGGGGGCTATAAAGATACAGAGGTAGTCTTCCGGCATCCGATCCAAGGTCGACTTCTTCTATGGTGAAGGGATACGGATCGTCCTTCCGGCCGAAGATGATTGGATGGTCCCCTCCCTCGATTATTCGGTAAGCGTCTTCTGCTGGAGTAAGCTGGATTATGATATAGACATTTGTCACCTGTGTGTGTAGGTGAGTGCCTATACCGTGTTCCATAGCGTATATTATACAAAGCTTGTTAAGCTCGAGGTAGTTCAAAGATAGCCCTTGATTGATGAAGTAAGGTATCTTTTCTAGGGGTATTACATCATCTGCGGAGGGAACATCAGTGTGGACGGCCACATACTTGGCTAACTCCGGTTCCTCTTCGGCTACCCCCTGTGTGAATGAAGACTGAGAGGACGTCCTGGGGAGCTTGATCGTCAGTGGTTCAGTTGATGGAGTTGAGCATGGAGTTGTTGGCAGACTAGCAACCCCCAGTTTGGTACTCGATGTGGGGCGAGGAGTGGCTGGTTCGCTAGAAGTGTCAGACCTTGCATCGGGGTGACGACCTTTCTTGGGAAGACGTATCGTCAGTGGTTTGTCGGAGGGATTGAGCTTCTCCGTTTGGGGCCGACCGACTCTCGGCAGTCTGATTGTTAGTGGCCTCATTGTGGATCTTGGCACTTGGCCAGACCTTGGCAGCCGGATTATCATCTGCTCTTCTTGTGCCGAGAGGCTGATTGCGTCCTTACGCAGAGTGGCGGTAAGGGGTGCAGACCTGCCTGATTTGCGAGCTTGGAGGTGGATCGTCCGAGGCTCTTCGGATCCAGTGGTTGTCTCGGTACTAGCTTCTCCTTCACCAAGATGCTTCTTCGACTTTTCGTACAGGCAGGAGTCTGAGTAGTAAGATTCGACCCCTTTGAAGGGATCGATATCAGCAAATTTCGTCCTCACGAAGCCGTGTTTGTCGACATATTTGAAGCACTGGTGCAGCGTGGAAGGCACGATCATATAATCGTGTATCCATGGACGCCCCAAGTGGATGTTGTAAGAAGTGTCTGCATCGATGACGTAGCAGGTGACTTCGGATTGGAGGTTGCCAATTTGACACTTCAGACGAATCTTCCCAATAGGGTAGCTCCTGCCCGAATTGAACCCGCTGATGGCGGTGCTTGTAGGCGTCAGGCGATGCATTGGGATGCGGAGATGATGTAGCAGACCCTTCGGAATAATGCTTATGGAAGAGCCAGGATCAATGTGCATCCGATCCACCTTTACGTCGCCGATGTATCCAGTGTAGTATAATGGGCGATCGTGCAGATTAGTTTTGATGAGCATGTCCTGCGGAGTGAAGACAATGTTGGGTATTGCTCCCGCACAGGCGCTGTCCTGGAGATCCACAGGTGAGTCCTCTCCGGTGAGGTTGGATTGAGCCAGATAGGCATCGGCATTTTGGAGTGCTTCGCTCAATGCAATACGAACGTCCTTGGAGAGCCTTAGGAGTTCTTACAGTGATAACTTGGCCGGTGTGTTAGCCAATTGCGCTAAGATGTCAAAGTTGTAGGGCCTTTCTAGCCCTTGGGCTGCCTCTTTTCGGAGGGATTTGTCGAAACGAGTCTCCCTCGGCCTAGGCTTGTCGGTCGTCGAAGGCTGAGCCGGTCCCGGAGCATCAGTTGTAGTGGATTGATGATTTTTAGCTGGATTGTCAACCACAGGTTGGGATTGCGCTCCAGACCGCGTGACGACGGTTGTAGCTTCCTCGATGTCTGCCGAGATTGTGTGGCAGGTCCTGACTTTTTCACTTTTCTTCTTGTAGGTGGAAGATGGTGTGGGCCGAGTCACTTCTGATACCAAGTCTGGATGGATCCACATGACCTCCCCTCGTGATGTGGTGAGGGGTACTAGACCAGCAGCCTGATCTCGGGGAGGTAGAAGATTGGTAATCTCTATTGTCGCTAGAGGGATGGGGACCACCCCGTCTTGAGTTTCCGTCGGAGGGAAGCTGCTGAATTGTACGGACACCATATTGGCTGCCATGGTTACCTCTTCGAAATCGATAGCCAGAGCGTTCGAATCGATGAGGTTTTGGATGTATCGTTTCAGCTGGTAGCAGTCGTGTGTAGCATGATGGACATAGCGATGATAATGGCAGTACTTTGGGTTCTTCTTCTCTGCCGACCGCGGTTCCTGTCTTGGTAGAGGAAGCTGAATTCTTTCCCCTTGTATGAGCATGTCCAAGATGGGCTTGACGTGACCGTCTTCAAAGGAGTAAGTGATTTGCGGCCATTGTTTGTCTGCTGGCTTTGGTTCAGGTTTTTGTGCTGTATCGACCACCATAGTCTGCTTTCCCTTGCTGTCCCGATTGTTGGAGGGGCTATCCCCATTGTCATTATTGGGACGCTTGCCCTTGTTCTCTCCGTCCGAGATGTGCAATCCCAGCTGGCGAGCCTTCTTCAATCGTTTTTTCGGCGCTTGTGGCACTGATGATGAACGTCTTCCAGTCCTTGAATTGACTTTCGCCCATCCAGAGACTGATGGTTGGGAGGAGTCTCTTTTGGCAAATTTTAATCAAGGAGGAATCGGGATTTCCGGAAGGCAGCTTCATGGCAGTTTGGCGGAACCGTTCGATGTAGTTCCTTGTGAGCACTTTCTCCCCTTGGACGACGTCCATGAGGGTGGACATGGTGATGTCCTGCCCTACTTCGTAGAATCTCTTCAAGAACATACGCTTGAAGCCGGCGAAGGAGTGGATGCAGTTGTCCGGCAGGTTGCGATACCAGTCGAAGGCGACTCCTTCCAATGCCCTGATGAATAATCGTATGAGAATAGCATCGTCAAGGGGCAGATGGTCGGTGGTGACCTCGAAGTAAGTGATGTATCAACTTGCCGAGGTCTTGCCATCATAAGGATTGATATTGAACGGCTTATATCTCGGTGGGAATGGAACATCCCTCCATGCAGCAGGGTACGGTTGCCGTATTCTGAGGTCTTGAGAGTTTTCTCGAGCGTGGAACATGGCTCGGAGCTCCTGGACCTCTTTTCTTGCTTCGCGTGCTTCGTCCACGGCGATGGGGGCCGTTGTTTCCGGGGGATTATTGCCCGGGTTTGGTGTCGCCGAATTCGAGTCCGCATTGACCGCGGGACCCGTGCTTGTTTGGCCAGGCGTCCCTCCTTACAGAGTTGGAAGGGCCGCTTTAATCTCGTCCACAGACTTGACCAAAGTAAGTAATATGGCTTCGAGACTGTCGATGCGCTGGCGATCACTGGAACCACCTTGGTTGCTGTCTGTCATGAATACCATCCTCTCATGAGGAGAGATAGACGGAGCGGTGGAGGAAGCGCCCTCCGAATCGTACCCCTGTAGTGAGAAGTCATCGGGGTATGTGGGTACGTTCCCTTCTGATTCAGACTCGGAAGGAACAGTACCCCCAGCCTCCGAGTTCGCCTCGTCTTGGGAGTTGTGGATGTCGTCGGGGACGTCAAGGTTTGATGTATCTGATGGAAGAGTTGTCTCCCCTGGCTCGTCTTCTTGGAACATCGGATTGCTGTGGAGGCTCGGAGGGGTGCTACCCCCAGCCCCAGTAACCCCCTGCGTTATGGACGACGACTCTCCCACTGTAGTAGATTTCATCTTAGAGCGAGTACCTTGGAAAACTCCGGTGGTGGGTACCCGTTTAGACGACAGTCTTTTAGTCGCAGTGGTAGAGATCTTTGGGCTGGGAACATTCGTCTTCTTCCCCCTTCCATCAGTGAGGACTTTCCGAGCAGAGTTGCAGGAGACGACGGGTAGTGTCTCGTCTTCTGAAGATGGCTGTTGCAGTCTTTGAAAGACAGACTGTCGGTCTTCTTGTATCGTCGTGCTATTGCAGTAGCAGTTGACGATGACTTGGGTGCAGTGACGTCCGTGGGAGGATTCTTTGCATCCCGATGTATCTTCTTTTTCCTTGCGTTTGTGGAAGATGGTCTCACGCAAGTTACTTGCTTTGCTGGCTCGGGAATTCCGAGCACGCGAGTGTGTAGGCCTTCCGCCTGCTCCCTAATTCGAAGGTAGCTCATATACTTGCCTTCGCTCGTTATTGGTACGAGTAGCCTTATACAAATTTCCATTAGAGGCCCGCGTGACAATCAGCGGGACGCTCTGATAGTCAGAGGTTGGGGCAGCTGACTGGGCTTGGCGAGCCCACGCTGCCCTAGACTTCTTCCTTTTAGCACTGACGAGTGCGTAATAGGAAGAGTCCAAGTTGGATACCATATAGTCTGGCTTATCATCCAGAGAACCATCAGGGTCAGGACCGCATGAGAGACGGTCGAAGACTGATTGAGAGAAGCGTGGAACAGACGCTATACGGCTAGGATTGGAAACCGTACAGACTGTCTGCATGCGGCTGTCTTTAGCTGTCGGATGGGTTGTCCTTGTGCGACTAGGAGTCACGACCGTGCAGGCTGGCCGCATGCGGTTGGCAATTGTGGCCGCATGGGTTTTCTGCAAGCGATTGACTTCAGTAGCCGCATAAGCTTCGTCCATGCGGTTGGCAACTGTAGCCGCATAAGCTATGCGGCTGACAGATGTGGCCGTGTGAGTTTTCTTCCTGCGGCTGGCGGATGTAAGCGCATAGGCTTTCTCCATGCGGCTAGAACCCTTATGCGGCTCGGATCGCATAGAGTTCCTCTTTGCCCCTGCAAGTCCAGCATCATAATGTTTTCTTCTGCCGGACTTGGAAACAACACAGTTGTTTACGGTCGGAAGTGGGGCTGCAGGAGAGTCTTCTCCGCCGTTTTGAGCGACAGAGGGTATCTCTACAAGAGCTTCAGTAGGAACGAAGGATCGGGGTCTCCACTCCTTGCGGGCCTTCTTTGTGCGGGCTCGCTTCTGGACCGGGCCAGCGCTCTTGTCGGAGAGCATTTCTTCGAACGCCTGTTGGTCGAACCGGGCAACCATCTTCTGTTGCGTGGAGCCAAGCTTGGCTGCATCCGATTGCGTCACCAACTCCTCAGCCGTGGAAAAGTTTGTCCCCAGCAGAGTCGCCATCGTGTTTGCCATGAAATATAAAAGAGCAGAACAGTTTTATGGGAGGACTGGACTTTTACTTCACGTTACAAACTCGCTTGTACAAAGAGAGCCTAGGGACGAAAACCTAGGTACAGCAATCTAAGTACAATTATTTATTTTTTATTCTGGGGGGTGACGATAGAGGCTCGGGAAAGCGACGGCAGCTCTGTCTTACTCCTTGGACGATCGGACGTAGCCTTGGCTCTTGTGACGAGATGGTTGGCGTTGATGAAGAAATGCTCTTCTTGCTCTCCTCGTATTGCTCTTATGGCTTCTCTCTCTCTGGATTGATCTCTGTGGATTTTTTTTTCTGATTATTGGGGGAGTGTCTTTCTGTATGTACGTATCTCTCTCTGTAAGTCCATTTTGTAAGGGAATGGCACCCTGCTATTTATAATAGTGGGAGCCTCATTAGGATTTGCAATGATTGCCCATTCTCAAAGTGGCGGCGGCCTGATAAGTGATCAATCTGGGCCATTAATCTTGAGCGTAAAGGATCTGGGCCATTAATGAGGATTATGCCAAATCATGTCAGTCATTAATGTTGATTGCAATAAATCTCCATCATGATGATTTGCTGATATTCGCAAATCTAAATGAATCAATTTAATTCATTCTCTTGCCACGTGTCCCAAATCATTGGGATCTGACCCAAAATTAGATTATCTTTAGGACACGTATCCTGTCATCATTGTTGAGCCGCATGAGGAGCGTTCATATTTGGGCCGCATGAAGGTCGTCATGACCGAGCCACATGAATGACTTCATGACCGAGCCGCATGAATAGTCTCTATACTTGAACCGCATGAAGGTTGTCATGACCGAGCCGTATGAATATGTTCATGACTGAGCCGCATGGGGGTCTTCATGGCCGAGCTGTATGAGAGTCTTCATGGCCGAGCCGCATGGATTTCTTCATGGCCGAGCCACATGGGGGACCTTCGTGATTGAACCGCATAGGTTTCTCTGCACTGGCCGCATGAACTCGTCTAGACTGGCCGCATAAACTAGCCTCGAAGTTGTGAAGATTTTCCCCAGTTCCCTAGGAAGATGTTGCTCTTGTGTCAGTCATCATGACTACTTCTCGTCAGGGCTGTCAGCTGTCAGCCGTCAGAGCGTTAATTGTCAGCCGTCAGGGCATTAATTGTGTTTGAATGACGCTGGGTACAGCCGTTCTAAAAAGGCACGTGGCTTCCCTCTGCTGGCCGCATGGAGTCCACTCTGTGATTGAGCCGCATGGGACTCTTGAGCCGCATGTGGCTCCTCGACCGCATGGATTATTTTTCTTCTCTTTTTCATGCTTCTACAGTCGCTAAAATACAAAAAATAAAAAAATAAAATAAAATACAGAATGTCCACAGAATCACATTTTTTTCCTGCAGTTTAATAAATAACAATAAATACACAGAAGCACATTTTTATCCTGGGTTTGTTGACCCCTTCGGTGGAACACTCAACACCGGTACATCACAATATATATATGTATCAACACAAACAAGAGTAAAAGTCTAAAAGAGTAAAATATCCAAAGTTGGTAATCCTCGATCCAAAGTATACAACCAATATCCACATGAATCCACAACCAATAATGAAAGTCTACACGAACAAATAATCCACAATCAATACTGAAACAAGATAAACAAACACTAAAAAAGAGTCCTAACTCAGACTACTGTGGATCTAGAGGAGGGACACCGTCGCGCCTCAAGGATAGGAACATCTCGTACTCCTTCCGTGAAATCGTCACCGATGAAGAAGGTAGTGACGTCGGTGGAGTCGGAGGTAGTGACGCCGGCGGAGTCGACGATGATGAAGGCGCACCCAGAGGACAATAAAGCTCCAATGTTGGTAGTCGCTCGTGGTAGGAATGCATGGTAGATAACAGCCTCGTACTGCTATCAACCATCGAATCCGGCATAAACGTGAGCCTCTCGCCCATGGACAGCTGTGATGCCTGCAGATCCGTCACGCTGTGCTCTTTCGACGCTCTAAGATCAGTGATGCCCCGCTCTGTCCTCTCAGTCACATCCCTGAGCTCCATAATGCTGCGGTCGAGCGTATCCAATCGTGCTATGAGCGCAGCAACGCCGTCTGGTGCTTCTCCTGGATCCGTCGTAGCAGCTCGTCACGGACAGACTCTACCATCTGTTGGACTTGGGCAGACTCCTGAGAGGGCTGTGGGCCATGCACACTAGCATGAGAGGCCCTAGAGGACTGTGTCGCAACTAGGATGCCATAGGATCCCGTACCGTAGTACGTACCCCTGTGAGACCACCAGCGACGGTCACCCACAGCTTGTCCTCCGACGGAGCTGGAGCGGACTGCGAGGATGTACCGGCCTCTCCCGCAGCATGTGCACTAGCAGCCGCCCGCTCCTTAAGCCAATCAAACTACGCCTAGAAAGCAAGGATACTCTATAACTTCTAATGTCTAATGTACTTATTATTACTAACTACATGAATATCTATTTGCATGTATATTTACTAAGTTATATCAAAACTAACACGAATTATTAAAATTAATAAATAGAATTGTAATACTTACATAGGCCTGCTCCGCCCTCTCATCAATAAGCTTTCCGCCCTTCCGATGTGTGGCCAGGAAGACAGTCACCATATTGGCGTTATCACCCCTCCTTACCTGTAATTAAATATATCATATTTTACTAATTTATCGAAGTTGTATTAAAATAATATTTCTGAAATAAAAAAACATACCAAACGACGGAAATCTTTCGTCATCGGAATCGACCCACTGCACCACTTTGACCCCTGTTTCTTAGCCGCCTTGGCCTTCTCAGACTTTTCCTTGTACCTTGGCTCATCGAATCGAGCCTTCATGGCAGTCCACTGCTCAGGAGTGATCCAACCTTGGATCGACTTTTCGGTACGATTACGAGTCTTCTAATCATCAATAGCATCGCGGATCAGCTTAGCCGCGACGGAAGGAAACATCCCCTCGATCATCGCGGCCCGGTGCGGTGGATAGAAAAATATATTCTAGAAGATTGCAAACCAAATATTTATCAGTTATATATAATATGCAAAAATTATATGATTCATGTTAAAAGAAAATATATTTTAACCTTGAAACGCGCAAACCAGTAGGCCTTCCTCTCGTCCGGAGCATCAGAGTAGTTTATCCAAGGACCACCATAATTAGTCCTCAAGAAGTGGCCTAGGCGTCTCTGTACCGACGTGGGACGATATCTATACAACATATTATATTCATGAAAAAAGTTTATTTATGATAAACACAGGAAAAAATGATAAACCAAAATACTTACTTTGTACCGTCGGCCCAGATCTCCGTCATCGTCTCCTCCGGAGGTGCGCATGTATCATCTGCCTGATATTGGTCGGTCGTCGGCTCAGCCTCCTCTCTCTGCTCATCTGTGTCCATCGTCGTATCAGCATGAGGAATGCTAGACGACGGAGCAGTCTCAGGCCTGGAACTACTCATCCCAGGAGATATGCCACGTAGCATCGTGGCAGGCAGAGGTACTGTCCGATACACAGGAGTACTGGACGACGAGGATCCAGAGCCGGTACCAGTAGGAGGTACCGAAGGAGTACCCTGTCTTTGGTGAAATTAGACGATCGACCTGAATACCAAAGAAGAGATAGTAAGTTTTTTATTGCGCAGTTGCATTAGAAGAGGCCAGTAATTACCGAGTTGCTTACATATTCGCTCAACCAAGAAGGAAAATATCGTCTTATTTCTTGTTCTAATGCTTCGTCTGTTAGGTAGGGTCTAACCGACCTCAACTCATCATTATATGTGCTGAAAAATAACGAAGCAACCGCCTATTAGTACAATAATATTAGCTTATACTATTACATTGAGATGACGTAAACTCATCATTAATTACTTATCCCTCTAGATTCTCCACTTCATCCTCATCGTAGTTGAGTAATATATACAACTAAGCAGCCCTTAGCTCTTTGTCATTCAAATATCTCTTCTTCATTTTTCCCGAAGGCTTTCCAGACACATTGAATACTTTCAGCATTCCATCATTAGATTCTTGATATGATCCGTCGTCATTTCTCGGAATCCTTGTTCTATTCGTAGCAATATGAGGTTTGAAATACGTCGAGCAGAAGTTTGTAATCTCCTCGAGAATATAGGCTTCACAAATAGAACCCTCGACCCGAGCCTTATTTTTCACCTTCCTCTTTAGGTGGTTCAAATACCGCTCAAACGGGTACATCCACCGATAACCGATGGGCCCACCAACACGTGCCTCGTAAGAAAGATGAATTGGCAAATGCTCCATGGATTCGAAGAATCCAGGAGAAAATACCTTCTCGAGCTTGTACAGTGTTACCCTAATATCGTTCTCCTGCTTTTCTAGACGATCGACGAGCAACTTAGTAGAACAAAGATCTCTGAAGAATATGCTAATCTCGGTCAATGGATCCCAAACAACCTGGGGTAAGAATTCTCAAAATGCAATTGGAATTTACCTCTCCATGAATACGTGACAATTATGGCTCTTTATACCTATCAGTTTGTTCTCCTTGAGGTCGACGCATCTTCTCAAGTTTGAAACATACCCGTCTGAAAATTTTAGACCTTGAATCCACCTACAAAATCTGACTTTATCCTCCTTCTCCAGTGAGAAAATTACCTTAGGCTGTTTCAATTTTCCATTCTCCTTCTCTATCAAATACAATGCAGGACGTCTACATATTTCTTCCAAGTCCAATCTAGCATTTGGATTGTCTTTCGTCTTCTCCTTTATGTCCATTACAGTATTAATTATGTTGTCAAACACATTCTTCTCGATATGCATGACATCAAGGTTATGTCTAATCAGATTGGTGCTCCAATACGGCAGATCCCAGAATATACTCCTCTTCGTCCAGTTATGAGTGCGACCAAATCCGTCACACTTGTATCCCGTAGCAGTCTCTTCAATAGCCCTTGGTAAATCTTTTACCTCTTCCCATATCGTGTATCCGGGCCACCTTGGCGGGGGATTAGCCTTTTCCACAATGTCAGCATGAAAAGCATTCATGTTCCTCTGGTACGGATGATCCTTCGGCAGGAATTGTCGATGACAATCGAAGAAGCATGGTTTGCTTCCATATTTCAAATAGAAAGCCTTAGTGCGGTCCATGTAATACGGACATGAAAGACGACCATGCGTGCTCTATCCAGATAACATACCATAGGCCGAAAAGTCGTTGATGGTCCACAGAAGTGCTGCCTGCATATGAAAATTTTATTTTCTAGATACATCGTACGTGTTGGAACCTACTTTCCACAGCTGATTCAACTCATCAATCAATGGCTGTAAATACACATCGATATTCCTTTTCGGATTGTTCGGACCTAGAATTATAACGGTGAGAAACATATACGGAGTTTTCATGCACATCCAAGGCGGTAGATTGTACGGAGTGACGATCACAGGCCAACACAAATACTGGGATCCCAAAAGTCCGAATGGGGTAAAACCGTCGGAGAAGAGACCCAATCTGACATTATGCGGATCAGAAGCAAAATCTGGATACTCTTGATCAAAGTGCTTCCATGCTTCTCCATCAGATGGGTGATCCAACACTCCTTCGGTCTGTTCTCGCTTATGCCAACTCATGTTTTCTGTAGTTTCCTTCACCATAAACAACCGCTGCAACCGCGGCATCAACGACAAGTAGTGAATCGAATCGGTAGGCTTCCTTTCACCGATAGACTTTCCTCTACCTCTGTCCTTGTAGCGATCAGCACCACAAAATCTGCAGGCGTCTTCATCGTTGTCGTCTTTGTAGTACAACATGCACCCATTGCGACATGCATTGATTTTCTCATATCCCATCCAGAGCGATCTCACCATCCTCTTAGACCGGTAAAAGTCTTTAGGCAACTTAGCACCTTCAGGCAATATTTCTATAATCAACTCCATAAGTCGGTTGTAGCAATCTTACGACATATTAAAATCGGACTTGATGCTCAACAATCTTGTAACCACCTCCAACGGTGAATGATCCTCACAACTAGGATATAATGGAGTCCTTGCATTCTCCAGCAACTCCATGAATATTGCAGCATCGGCGTTCTGTGTCTCCTTAGGTGCATTATGACTGTCCAGATCGAAATTAGGCTCAGTCGCGTCAAAAATTATGTTCACCAACCCATTGTCGTAAGCAGCACGGTTGTAGACATCCACGTAAGGCTCATACTTCGATACTAAGGACATAAGTTCTCCGTGTGCGCTCCGTTGATAGTAATTTGGCGTAAAACCCTTCGAGTATAAATGATACGTGACTTCCACTTCTGGATGATATTTCAAGTTACGACATCTCATACACGGACACTTAATTTTGGTACCGTCCATGTACTGAGGGAACGCCTTGGCAAACTGCAGAAACTGTTGTAGACCCTCTATGAATTCATCCCGCACACCGCACATGTCATCAGGATGACGGTTATACATCCACGAACGATTCCGCAGATAGTAATTCAGCTCCATATCCATTTGAGTATAATTCTGTAAGATAGATACAAGCACATCGTTGAAACACATGCATATGAATGTATCTATCCTCTTTATCACATTGTCATGCCCCGATTCGGTAAAATCGATAGTCGTCCCCCGGGGAGTGATACCGTGCAAGCCTAAGTTGCGCTTGCACAAGGCAGTTCATAAGGTTATCCGAAATAACAGCATATGTAAGAGTACGCAGAAAAATTGAACACATTCATTTAGAAAAGGAAACTTGCATTTTCATTGATAATAAGTAGGTTACAGACTCGATTACAAAAGAGACCTCACGGGCAAACAACCGACATCGATGAGATAGTCATTCCATACATTTACATCACTTTTTACAAACATCAAAACGACTCTCTAAGACCTGGGATCGGCGAGAGTTTGTGACTCATGATACGGTTGGGTTGGAGTCTTCAAAATATTACAGAGTTAGCCTTCGCACCAGCAAGGCTTCAAAAGAAAGGAGCGTCGCCTTCAGTTCCTTGGCAGGCTATCCTGGTCCCGAGTACCTGTTGAGAGCGAGGGTCAGCACTTTACACTTTGTGCTGGTGCGTGGCAATTTAAATCCCGTGCTCTCATTTGTTGAAGAATTAAAGTGAACGTGCATGCCAATATTTAATGAAGTTGCTAGCCATCCTACTCAATTCAAACTTATATTTGAAGGCACAACCGTATAATGACGATAGATCTTACCCCTGGCAGAGCGCGCCGTCGTAGCGTAAACTTACCATGTTCTTCCCTGTCATGTTGATAATAATAATACGTAATTGAGTGCGTTCATGAAGGTCACTGGCACGACAAGCCATCCTGGACATATTGTAGTGCCCCGTCCCGCTCAGTCAATCAGAGGAATCGAAACGCCGACGGCGTTCGGACTTAGCCTTGCAACGGCAACTCGAAGACATCCCGGTCAAGGCGACCGCTCACTCAGGTGGGGTAGTTTCGGTGAACTTGCCTCATCTTAGCCTTCACATAATAAATTGTGTTTTTAACTTGCACAAGTAGGCTTAATAATAAAAAAGATGAATCCACATAGCTAAGAGAATAATCCCGACGGGTCAAAGTGAGTTAGAACATGGAAAAACGTTCTACGGTCGGCTTAGAGTTGATGCACGACGTGCTATGAAAATGACACTCGGTCCTTCGTCCCGTGGCTTGGGAGAAGGAAAGTTGATCTTCGACACAAAGTTATGAAATAGCCTAAGTCATAGGCGTCGCCTGCGTGCATGCTTGTTAAAGCATACACGGTCCCGTCGAATTATCCCGACACTTGTGTTGGCCTAAGTCATAGGCGTTGCCCGCATAAATGCTCGACAAAGCTTGCACGTTTCCATAATGCAAGGCTTGGCATAGCCTTTGCTCGTCCCTTGAGTCAAGTTATAGGCTCGATTAAGTTAGGCAAAGTTACGCCGATCGACCTAAGTCATTCCAAGTGCTGTCCCGCTCATTCTGCGGTTGTCAAGTTAAGTAGTCCCATGATCTCAAGGCCCGTCGATTTGGACAGGAGCGTCGCATAAGTTCAAGTTGGTTTAAGGTACGGGCCACGGTTGATTCATTGAGTTTTGGAAAGTGTTGTAAATATTTGTTCTTGAGTTGAGTAAAATGATAGGGCAAGAAAGAAGAATGCTCGCGACTACGGGTCGTCGAGGCAAGATCTCAGAGGTGAGACGTATTGAACTTGGCACTGAAAGAGATGATAACACTGGAGGTGGAATGACTGTGTGAGACGTCAGTTGAGTCGAGTCTTGCATGGTGAAGTACCCCGTCCCTACATCGTGCCCCGAACTCTGTCTACGGGGTGCGCGAGAAAGGAACACTGTCGCTATCGATTCGGTCGGGACCGATAGGTCGGGATCGACCGAGTCGATCGAACGGGAACGGTTGAATTAAGATCCATTCCTCGTTATGGAATGTATTCTTCAGAACCAAGTCCCATATTCAGCGGGTTGTGCCTCGAGGATTGACTCTGCGGCTGAGTCGGGAGAGACCTCCCGTTGCTCTGCTTTTCACGCCGCTTGCGTTGGTTTTGGCTTTATTTTCTGAATGCGCTTTCGTGAATGTTTTCGATGGTTTTCATGGCTTGCATTTCGAACTCGCATTTCCTATCGAACTCCTTGAATAATGCAGTGTTCTAATCGGTTGCTTGTGCGATTTCAGGTAATCGCGTAGGCGATGTCTAGCGCGACCAACAAGTTCTCTCGCCGAAGTAAACTCAAGGTGAGTGACTGACCCTTCTCTTCTCGACCCCTTCTTAAGTAAATCGATAGTGTTGATGCGGATTAAAGATTGAATGCAAGGGTACGGGCACGATAAAATGATTGAATTTTTAAAGGGAATGTAGGCTATGTCTTAATAACTAAAAGAAGGAAAATAGTCTTCGTACGGTCATGGACAACTTGTCGACAAGGTAAAGTTTCCCCGCACGGCAACCCGGGGCCACGGGACCGTTGCGGCCAAGAAGGAAACATCTCATAAGCTGTGCTGGGCACAATGTTAGGCGAGGACTTGCAGCGGGGCTCGCTACTCGCGCTAAAAGGGCCTCGTCTAATAAAAGCTAGAAGGAGTCCACGATGGCTCTGGGAGCCAGTGACCAACACACGAAATATTGTACTTGGTATGGAAATGATAACAATTGACAGGGAAGAACATGGTAAGTTTCATAAGGCGCGGCGCGGGCCGCCGTCGGTAAGTTTCAACGTAAATTTCACTATGCTTGTCATATGCTTGTTTGAAATTTATTAGGATGGTTAGAAACATTCATACTTTAAGTCAATTAAACTCTTCAACTAAATGAGAGCTTGGAACTTAAATAGCCATGCACCAGTACAATGTGTAATGTACTGATCCTCGCTCTCCACGCAGGAACCCCGAACTACGAAGGGCGTGTCACTTGAAAGCTCAAGGCGAAGTGAACCCTTTTGAAGCCTCGTCCGCGTGTAAAGGCTTGTTTCTGGATTCCTTTTGAAAAAGACCCGCACTCAGTCCAAAAGAAGATGACGTCTCGACTCGCCTCGATAGTAGGTGGAAATGTGTAATGGTTTTTGCTTGTAAAAAGGGATGTAATGTATGGAACGACTATCTCATCGACGTTCATTTTGTAAGTCGAGTCATGTTGTAGCCCGTGCGGCAATGAATGTAATGAAGTCAATGTAAATGAAGTTTTATCAATGAAAAAGTCTACTTCTATTTCAAATGTGTCATTCAATTTCTCTGCGTACTCTAACTTGATATTGTGTTTCGGATAACCTTATGACTATGCCTTGTGCGATCGCAACTTAGGTTCGCACGGCATCACGCCCGGAGGACGACTATCGATTCTACGGAATCGGGGCATGACATAATGGTATCAGAGCATGACTTTACATCCTTTGACCTCGCATCGATGAGATAAGTTGTTCCATACAATGAGTCTGTAATATTTTGTGACTGATGCGTTTGCCTTCGTATCGCAGAAGTGACGGAACCCACGGCCGAGCAAGAACAGAGCGCTTAAAGCGGCTCTAGTAGTTCGCATCGTCCGCGGGCCGGACCTTCTAACGATACCATCGAAAGGATGCTGCGCATGATGGAGGCGCAGCGAAACCAGTCCGAGAACCGACATCAACAAGTAGAGGAACGACAGGCCCAGTTCGAAGCTCTCTTCGAAGCTCGCTTTGATACACATGCCAAACTTCAGCAAAAGCAGCTAGATACCCTGCAGCAGATCGTCCAGACAATGGCGGCCAACGGGAATTCTACGACTACGCCTACCGTCACCGTGCCGGCGATCAACCCATTGATGTCGACACGGAGGATCCCGAGCGTCAACCAGCGGCACCGAAAAAATATAACTTTGAAGTATCCGAATTTAAGAAGGCGTGCCGCACTTTCTTCAGCGGTACCGAAGGCCCTTCCATAGCGATCGACTGGTTGGAAGAGCTGGAAGATCACTTTGAGCTTCTCGGCATTGAAGAATCGAAGCAAGTCGCCTTCGCACAACTTCAACTTCAGTTGAACGCGCACGACTGGTGGGCCGTGCGCAAGCGAGCGATCCGACCGGACAATAACACCGCGCCGATCTCTTGGGCCACGTTCCGCAAAGCTTTCGAAGTCCAGTACCTTCCGTTAGCCGTTCGTCAAGCGAAGGAGAATGAATTCATGCAGTTGAAGCAAGGGAGCCAGACAGTGGAACAGTACGCCGCAGAATTCAATAAGTTGTCTAATTTTGCTGGCCAGTTTCTGCCTACTGAAGAGTGTCGTGTGCGATGGTTCGAAGTGGGTCTGCGACACTCTTTCGGTGCGCATGTCGGGGTCCCGGAGTACAAGACCATGGGCGAGGCTCTGAATCACGCGCTCCGCCTTGAGAACCTGCATCCTTCCGGTGCTGATAACGTTGTGCGCCACTCCAATCACAAACGTCCTAGCTATACGGGAGGCAACAATCACGAGTCAAAGCGTCCAAACAACGGCGGCTATATGGGTCAGAATTCGTTACCTCGTTGCACCAAATGTAATCGCCTCGGGCACGAAGCCACCAACTGTTTCCCCTTCAGAGGGGAATGCCATGCTTGCGGACAAAAGGGCCACATCGCTCGGTATTGCATAAACCCCAGATTGACTCGCAACGCCCCGCCACAACAACACCTCCAAGAGAATCGAGGAAAGACGCCTCGACCTCCTCCGCCCACTCAACCTGCACCGCAATATGGCCAAGATCGTCGCCCCAACACTCAGGGCTGCATCTACGCCATTGTAGAAGCATGGAATTTCACAGCCAAAAATCCCATGCGCCAGACACTATATGCGCCAGAACTCAGACAACAAAATTAAATAAGCCATTCGAAGAAGGACTTTTTATTTATATATAAAAGTCTATTACATGGCTAGAAAAGGTTGTACAAAGGAGAATTTCTACAAAAGAAAGATCCTAGATCTACAGCCAGCGGCCACCATGCGCCTCCAGATAGGCGCAGCAGCCACCATGCGCCTCCAGATAGGCGCAGCGGCCACCATGTGCCTCCAGATAAGCGCAGCAGCCACCATACGCCTTCCGATAGGCGCAGCAGTCACCATGCGCTGTCAGTTAGGCGCAGCAAATGCCATGCGCCTCCAGCCAGGCGCATCCCACCATCTCTTCAGCAGCTCAGTTATGTGCATCCAGCTCAGTTATGTGCATCCCTTCAGAAGCACTCTTCCAACCAGGCTCACCTGGCCGAGCAGAGCCCAGTTATGTGCTGCTCTTCCAGCCAGGGTCACCTGATAAGTGCTTCGATTACACAAAGCATTTAACCCTCTGGCTGGAACCAAGGAAGAGAAGAGCACGGCAAAGCTGTGGCCAGGAGAGGCTTCGAAAGAGCCTCCAAAGACCAAGGAAGACCGTGATCGAAATCATGGCACAAGGAGCTTTCAACACAATCAAAGTGGGCGGCACCCGCTTTGAAGGAAGAGAAAGCCTAGCACCGCCATTCCGATCGACGGCTCTTCCGGAACAACGGAGACGAGGACCGAACATCCCTATCTTTGGATGCAACAGGCACCTTCCGCCTGCCTCAGAAGCCCTCGACTCCGTCTTTTGGATGTAACAGTCACCTTCAAGTGCATCGAAGACAACACGACGTCTCATCTTCACCCTCGGGAGCACTTCGTCAACAGAATGCATCCGCATATCCAAGTTCATGTTAGAAGTACGTGAGGGAACAAGGAGCAAACCTTCTCTCCATGCCACTATTTATAGGCCGGGCAAATCAAACCCATGCGCCAAGGGGATGACTCTCCGAATTCTGTGCAATGAATTTGCATTAAATGGATGAACCGGACGCCTCAAATTCAGCCAAACGGCTATTTTTAGCACTCGAGGAGCGAGACAGCCGCATCATTAAAGGACATGTCGGATGCGCCAGCCAAACAGCGCATCACATTGACGCGCCCTCCAGCATCAGACGCATCCCACAGACGTACCCTACAGTACCCGGCACATCACAGAGGATGCGTTCCCTCACATCTCCATACCGAGTGGAACACCAACCAATATGCCCACTCAGCTGTCCATCGAACGTCACAAACATTAAATGCTGAACTGACACCAGAGTTGGCAGCACGCTTCCCAAAGTCTGAACAGTTGACAGCTTTTTCAGAGAACGAAGCGTCGACAACGTCAGCATCATCATGACTCTATTCTGACGGCTACTGCCACGTGGCCATCCGCATGCGCCTCTACGGCCATGCGTCCAAATCGCCATGCGCCTCTACGGCCATGCGTCCAAATCGCCATGCACCTCTACGGCCATGCGTCCAAACCAGCATGTGCCTCAAAAGCCGTGCGCCTCAGACCCTTCACTGATTCCTAAAGACAGAAGAAGAGTCTCCAGTTGAAGCTTTGCATGCGCCTCAAAAGCCATGCGCCCCAGACTGATCTCTGATCCCGAAAGACAGAAGGAAAGTCGCCTGCATGCGCCTCAAAAGCCGTACGCTCTAAACGATTTGTAACCCCTAAAGGTTATGAGCCGCAGCCTCCTCCTGCGCCCAATCAAGGCGCAGCTCACCAGATTACTTCCCCCCACCAAGTCCGAGATCTTCGAGCCATGGGTCGATGACACGTGTCCTTTGACTCAACTCGTCCAAGATTTCAGCAACAGAAAGATCTTCTCCTCTGCTACGTGCCGGCTCACAACAGCAGTATGAAGAGTTCTCCCCCTCAATCAGGGCGCATCATCTACGCGACTCCATCAGCAACCTCCACGTGGCGTCCCCACACCGGCGTATCCTATATGCGTGCATGAGCAGCCAGCCTGCAAAACTATAAATAGAAGGATCGTCTCCTTCACACAGACAGACAAAATCCACAACGAACATACAAGGAATCATCAGAGAGGCAGATACAGACACTCAACGTCTTCCTCCTCTCAGCAAGCTCCAGCACCCAGAGCAATCCACACCTTCAGAGAACCGATAACCGTCGTCAGCCCGTCAACGGAGTCAACGCATTACCACTCGCTCCATTGGCACTAAGGACCCAGCTTAAACAAAAGTGTACTCCTAGGACTACATCTAAGTCCTACATTGTAACACTGTTCTGTTTGTATTAAAGTTTTCAATCAAACAATTTTAATGGCAAACAGCCATGACTCGAGACGAAGTGCTGGCGTCAGATACCTTAGTGTCAGGTATACTAAAATTCAATAATGTGCCTGCTCGTGTGTTATTTGATTCAGGCGCTTCATATAGTTTTATATCGGCGGACTTTGCCGTCGAACACAAATTTCCTGTAATATCATTAGATTTCGACCTTAGCGTAAGCACGCCTTCGGGCACACCAATTCTCACAAACTTAGCTTGCGCCGGCGGGACTATCTGTATCGGCGGTCAAAAGATCGGTCTGGATGTGATAGTTCTAGACATGAAGGACTTTGACATGAAGGACTTGGAGTGCCTAAAATCTGCTACTCGTGTGTTGAGGCGTCGCCGACCTGCATGGTGATCTCCGTAATATCTGCTCGACGGATGCTGCATTCCGGGTGTGAAGGCTATCTAGCTTCCGTTCGAGACAAGCGACAGGATGGTGCAAACGCGGGTCAGACCGACGTTGTGGCAGAATTCCCCGACGTGTTCCCGGACGAGCTACCCGGCATGCCGCCCGATCGAGAAATAGAGTTCACCATCGACACATTCCCCGACACCCGGCCGATCTCGAAGGCTTCGTACAGAATGGCCCCTGTAGAATTGAAAGAATTGAAGGCACAACTTCAAGAATTACTCGACAGAGGGTTTATCCGTCTGAGTGTCTCGCCGTGGGGTGCGCCCGTGCTATTCGTGAAGAAGAAGGATGGATCGATGCGGCTCTGCATCGACTATCGGGAATTGAACAAAGCCACCGTCCGAAACAAGTACCCCCTGTCCTGCATCGACGACTTGTTCGACCAGCTCCTAGGTGCAACAGTATTTTCGAAGATTGATCTGCGATCGGGTTATCACCAACTCAAAGTCAAGCCAGATGACGTGCCGAAGTCTGCCTTCCGCACACGTTATGGCCACTACGAGTTCTTGGTAATGCCGTTCGGTCTGACAAACGCCCCTGCCATCTTCATAGATCTAATGAATCGGGTGTTCCGTCCGTTCATTGACAAGTTCGTAGTAGTTTTTATCGACGACATCCTCGTCTACTCGAAGGATCGAGCGCAACATGCAGAGCATCTACGGACGGTACTCCAAACCCTTCGAGAGAATCAGTTGTACGCGAAGATGAGCAAGTGCGAGTTCTGGCTGAATAGTGTCTCATTCCTTGGACACATCATCTCCGCTGCGGGCACCGCAGTCGATTCGAAGAAAGTCGAGGCAGTTGCTGATTGGAAACGGCCCGTATCAGTTAGCGAAATTCAAAGCTTCCTAGGCTTGGTGGGATACTACCGACGCTTCGTGAAGGACTTCGTGAAGATCGCATCGCCGTTGACTCGCCTCACCCAGAAAGGAGTCGCATTCAAGTGGTCAGACGACTGTGAAGCTTCCTTCCAGGAGCTCAAACAACGGCTCGTTTCGGCCCCGATACTTGCTCTTCCTGAAGGGACGGAGGGATTTCAAATCTTTAGCGATACTTCTGGCCAGGGCTTGGGGTGTGTGCTCATGCAGCGGGATAAGGTGATATCTTTTGCTTCCCGACAGTTGAAGTCGCACGAGAAGAACTAGCACACGCACGACCTAGAACTAGCGGCAATTGTGTTCGCGTTGAAGCTGTGGCGTCACTATCTCTATGGCATGGCGTGCAGGATTTATACGGACCACAAAAGCCTCAAGTATCTCTTCACCCAGAAAGAATTGAATTTGCGGCAGAGGCGATGGCTCGAGCTGATCAAAGACTATGACTTGTCAATCGATTACACGCCGGGCAAGGGAAATATGGTAGCGGATGCGCTGAGCCGGAAGTACTTAGCTTCGTTATGTATCAACGACCGACTGCTGCGTGACTTGGAAGGAATGGGCATTTAACTCCGAGTTTGTTTCAGAGACGTAAAACTAGCGCAACTACGGGTGGAACCGAGCCTACTGGAGAGGATCAAGTCTGCACAGAAGGACGACCCCTACCTGGAGAAGATACGGAAGCTGATATCGACAGGGAAAGCGTCTGACTTTGCAGAGGACGAGTCGGGAGTGTTGCGCGTGAAGGGACGGCTATGCGTACCGGACGACGTAGAACTTAGAAAGAAGATAATAACGGAGACGCACTATGTAAAATATTCCTTGCATCCTGGCAGCACCAAGATGTATAAGGACCTCCGCGTTGTCTTTTGGTGGCACGGCATGAAGAGGGACGTAGCGCTCTTTGTGTCAAAATATATGGCCTGTCAGCAAGTCAAAGTCGAGCACCAGCGACCGGGTGGGAAGATGCAGAACCTCGCCATTCCAGAGTGGAAGTTGGATCACATCACTATGGACTTCGTTGTTGGCTTGCCGAGGACGCTACAGGAAAACGACGCCGTCTGGGTCATCGTCGATCGACTAACCAAGTCAGCGCACTTTATCGCCATCAAAGTTACTTGGAGCGTCGACCGCCTTGCTCAAATATACCTTGATGAAATAGTTCGGCTGTACGGGGTCCCAGTTTCTATCGTCTCTGATCGGGATGGACGGCTCGTAGCGCGCTTCTGGAGTAGTCTACATTCAGCATTGGGGACTAAGTTGAAGTTCAGCTCAGCTTATCATCCTCAGACTGACGGCCAAACAGAGCGGATGAACCAAATTCTCGAAGACATGTTACGACTCTGTGCGATCGACTTAAAGTCAAGTTGGGACGTCCATCTACCGCTGGCCGAGTTTGCATACAACAACAGCTATCAGTCCAGCATCCAAATGGCGTCGTATGAAGCTTTGTACGGCCGGAAGTGTAGATCGCCCATTTGCTGGGATGAAGTCGGGGAACGGAAGATGCTTGGTCCGGAGCTGGTGGAGCAGACTGTGCAGAAGGTCAAGTTGATACGAGAAAGATTGAAGATAGCACAAAGCTGGCAGAAAAGCTATGTCAACACGCACCGACGCCCCCTCGAGTTCTCGGAAGACGACCATGTATTCCTGAAGGTGATGCCTATGCGTGGAGTTTCCAGGTTCGGTGCGAAGGGGAAATTGAGCCCAAGATTTGTTGGCCGTTCGAAATATTGAAGCGAGTCGCCCCGTTAGCTTACCAAATCGCCTTGCCGCCTGCATTGTCAGAGGTACATGACGTCTTCCATGTATCGCAATTGAGGAAGTACGTGCATGATCCGAGCCATGTTGTGGATTTGGGTAAGCTGGACCTGAAGGCGGACTTGTCATATGTCGAAGAGTCGGTGCAAATCTTGGAGCGCAAGGATAAACTTCTCCGCAACCGTGCTATTCCCCTCGTCCGCGTCCTCTGGAGAAACCATTCTGTCGAGGAGTCGACGTGAGAGCTTGAGTCAGAAATGAAGAAGAAGTTTCCTTCATTGTTCTCGTAGAGGTAGGTTCTATTTTAAGTTTCGAGGACGAAACTTTTTCTTAGTTGGTAATAGTGTAGTGCCCCGTCCCTACATCGTGCCCCGTACTCTGTCCACGGGGTGCGCGAGAAAGGAACACTGTCGCTATCGATTCGGTCGGGACCGATAGGTCGGGATCGACCGAGTCGATCGAACGAGAACGGTTGAATTAAGATCCATTCCTCGTTATGGAATGTCTTCTTCGGAACCAAGTCCCATATTCAGCGGGTTACGCCTCGAGGATTGACTCTGCGGCTGAGTCGGGAGAGACCTCCCGTTGCTCTGCTTTTCACGTCGCTTGCGTTGTGTCACGACCCGTACCCTAGAGTAAGGGCACGAGACACGATTACGTCCAGCCTACGCCGCAGTGTCGGCGGTAGAACGCTGTCCTAGGTCACAACATCTAGCAATGTAAATATCTAAACAGTTTATACTCCCCGAATGGGGGTGACATAGCAATAGAAACTCAACCACAACTAAGGAAGATATAGCACGATATGAATAGAACTCAAGGAAATGAAATAGATAAAACAGTAGTCTAAGATAATCCCAGCAGTACAAGGTCTCAGATAAAAGAATATATACAACTGATCTCCAAATAAGAGTCTAACTAGAACATGTCTCAAGACTACAAATGAAAAACAAGCTAGCTAATCTAGTCTAGGCAGTCGGGGGAAGGTCCTCAGCTACTGCTGGATCCTCCTGAGGGTCCAGCTCACAGGTGTCATCTAGTGCTGCCTCGTAGTAGGTGTCCAGGCAAGCCTCCTCCTCGTCCTCTGTAATATTTCAACAGGTCCAGTCAGGACTGGAACGAGCACAGTACATCTTAACAGATCATAACAGGTTAGAAGTAAAAACATGCAGTAAAGTAAGATACGAGTACTGAAGAAATGCGGTATGTAAACAGGAAGAGAACTATAATATAAATATCCACTATACATAGAGAACTAGCAGTGACTAGTGAGTCAGAGTACAATATGGACATATAAATGGCATATGAGATTCTGATATGACACTAAGGATGAGATTCTGATAAGAAACTACTGGTGTATTATTCACATGCCCAATTCTACTCTTCCGTGCCCCAATCAATACACAAGGATCTATACAGGTTATGTTATTGTACAAGATATCACATGGGGGCCCATATAGGGTGCACGTGATAGTATACATGGGGGCTCCGTGAACCTGAGAGTACAAAGTTCACCGGAGTGCACATGTAAATGAAAGCACAGGAGTACACGATGTAAGTGAAACGCACAAGCACAATGTACCCGATGCTCCCGAGGGGGATAACATCGCATGTAGAGATCCATATAATACCAATCCGTGTGACCAACGTGACAGTACAAGTAAAGTAATCTACTGCAGGTAATAATTCTAAGCAGGATATGAAATGATTAGAGAATGTACTCGCCTGTAACTGAATGTCCAGAATGAAACGTACTGTCCAAGGAGTGGTGTCTGGCTCCTAATCAGAACAGCACAAGTCACAACAGGCCCAGAATAGTAAAATGGAGTCCTACTATGCATTCTATATGATTCTAGGTCAATCTAGGCCAAAGTCAACTCTTGGTCAACTCTGGTCAACCCTAAAAGTCAAACTAGGTCAACTAAGTTAAACAAGTCTAAACTAGGTCACTATGGTCTAAACAAGGCTACATTAGCTAACAAGGAAAGCATAGATATCTATATATATACACTCACACAAATTCACACATACCAATTTAATCCTAAACAACATAGCCTACAACAACACTTAACAATTAGAGAAAGAGAGAGAGCTAGTGGTGTGTGTGTTCATGGCAAAATAAGAGGGTGGCAATGTGTACAGACAGTGCAAGTGTTAGCAGTGAGTGTGTGTGATATAAAAACTAGAATTAACCAAATCAGTGAAAAAAAGGAAGGGAACCCAATACATGGTTCTTCCATTCTCAGGTTTAGATGGAACTAAACTAAATGTTAACAGTCATATGGCAATGCAAGAACAACCATGGCCTAATTTTACAAAACTAAAATCAGTCTCAATGGAAGGAAGGAATCACATGCTTTCTAATCTCAGATTTAAGCAAGTGGAAATCAGTCCCAAAACCAAATAGTGTGCAAGTGTCTATGTGCAGGAATCAAAGTGACAATAGGCCCTGTTCTCAGGTAAATCAAACTGGGACTGAAACTCAGTTACAAAGGAAGGAAATCCATTCATTGGTCTCAGATTTAACAATGGCTTAACAGTTCACAACATTTCCAGATTTTAGTCCATGTTAACAGTGAACAACCACCAGGTTTTAATAAGAACTGAAATGAGTTTTGACAGTAATGTAAGCATGGCAAGGAAATTTCTCAGATAATTCAAACTGGAATCAGTCTCTAATGGAAAAAGGAATGCAAACCAATTTATGTCATCCTAATCTCAAGTCTAGTAATAACTTAACAGTGAACACATTCCAGTTTTAATAAAATAGCATTGAGACCAATATTGACAGTACATGAAACAATGTAAAAAAACAACATGGCAACCCCAAACTCAGAATTCATTTGCAGGACTTAATTAGAAATCAAAATCAATTGAAGGGTCATTATATAGTAACCAATAATCCAGTTCATTGATGGACATTAATAGAAAACTCAAAAATCAGATTATGATACCTTATGAACATCTACCCATTAACAGTCCACCCCTTATCAATTCAACCCAAATTTAACCATGGCAAGCTAATGCATATAGGAGAACATAATTAGAGTTTAAACTTAGCAGTTAACATCAGTATTAGGATTAAATTTATTGAACAATATCAATTAAAACTGAAGCTAACAGGAATGAACTTAAGTATCAGAACATTGATTTTTCAAAGGTAATCGAATAGTAAACTAAGGAATCATGAATCTAATGATTGGAAAACTGTAAACACCCCTCGTGCACAACCCCACATATCATCTTGTGTCACCCCAAAGCCGACATGGCGTGTCCATAGCAAGAGACACAGAGTGATACACAACAGTGTACTGCCTAGGCAAATCCCCATGCGGGATTCATAACTCTCTTGACACGGCACGGGGACACGTGAGACTTGACACGTGGCGTGTCAGTCCATGCCCCTAGCCCCGTGTCAAGTTTCGTGTCCATACGAAACGTGTCGTGTCCGCTACAGGGCCCGATAGGCAGGGGATCCCTGTAGCAGCGCGCGACTGTGTGCACGCGCGTGTCCAAGCTAACAAAATGACACGAAAATGACACGACACTAATACACAAGCACATGAATCAAAAGACAACATCAGATCTAACATTCCTATTCAAAAATAATGAAATAAATCGATCGAAATGCCCTTTGAGGCATTTCGTCGAACACATGCCATGGTCACTGATACGTGTCCAGAATGGATACGAAACCTCCGACACCAAGCTCGAATCCTATCCAAACCCTAGGGGGACCCTTAGGGCTTCCTATTCATGAAGACTAACTGGAATTTTATGGAAATTTGGAGAAGTTACCTCTATGTGAACTTTCAATGGAAGAGGGCTCTTTCTAGCTCTTTGCTTGATGTCCAAATCACTTCCAATCAATAGCAAACTGGACCAAAACCTCCATAACAGCAAGAATACCAGTGTTAGAAACAATTGCAACTGATTTGGGGATTTTAGGACCTAAAATAAAATTATGGTGAATTAATGAAGACAAGAACTCACCTCCTTGAAAATAGGGCCCTTCCTAATAAAAGAGGCAACCCTAGATTTGAGAGGGATTATATAAGGGGGGAATCCTTAGGCATAGGGTGGCCGGCCACTTGGGGATTGGGTTAGGGTTTTGTCATTTGGTTGGGCCTTGGGCCAAGCTACCAAGCTAAATGTTGATTAACTTAAACAAGGTTCTAAAACCACAAGTCATGACTTGTGACTTCTAATCCTATTTGCTAAAATAACTTAAACCAAGTGCTAGGCTAGGTTAGACTAGAGTCACTTGACCTAACCATGGCCCACTAACTAGGGTTAGCTTCTAGGTAGGTCTACAAAGTCAACACTAGTCAAAAGTCAACCTAGTCAAACAATTCCAAATAAATTCCTAAAAAAATTCCCATAAATTCTAATTAATTCTAATAAATTTAAAATACCCCAAAAATGACAAAAATACCCTCACACTAGAAATGTGGTAGTGACACGTTGGTTTTGGCTTTGTTTTCTGAATGCGCTTTCGTGAATGTTTTTGATGGTTTTCATGGCTTGCATTTCGAACTCGTATTTCCTATCGAACTCCTTGAATGATACAGTGTTCTAATCGGTTGCTTGTGCGATTTCAGGTAATCGCGTAGGCGACGTCTAGCGCGACCAACAAGTTCTCTCGCTGAAGTAAACTCAAGGTGAGTGGCTGACCCTTTTCTTCTCGACCCCTTCTTAAGTAAATCGATAGTGTTGATGCGGATTAAAGATTGAATGCAAGGGCACGGGCACGGTAAAATGATTGAGTTTTTAAAGGGAATGCAGGCTGTCTTAATAACTAAAAGAAGGAAAATGGTCTTCGCACGGTCATGGAAAACTTGTCGACAAGGTAAAATTTCCCCGTACGGCAACCCGGGGCCACGGGACCGTTGCGGCCAAGAAGAAAACATCTCATAAGCTGTGCTGGGCACAATGTTAGGCGAGGACTTGCAGCGGGGCTCGCTACTCGCGCTGAAAGGGCCTCGTCTAATAAAAGCTAGAAGGAGTCCACGATGGCTCTGGGAGCCAGTGACCAACACACGAAATATTGCACTTGGTATGGAAATGATAACAATTGACAGGGAAGAACATGGTAAGTTTCATAAGGCGCGGCGCGAGCCGCCGTCGGTAAGTTTCAACGTAAATTTTACTATGCTTGTCATATGCTTGTTTGAAATTCATTAGGATGGTTAGAAACATTCATACATTAAGTCAATTAAACTCTTCAACCAAATGAGAGCTTGGAACTTAAATAGCCATGTACCAGTACAAAGTGTAATGTACTGATCCTCGCTCTCCACGCAGGTACTCCGAACTACGAAGGGCGTGCCACTTGAAAGCTCAAGGCGAAGTGAACCCTTTTGAAGCCTCGTCCGCGTGTAAAGGCTTATTTCTGGATTCCTTTTGAAGAAGACCCGCACTCAGTCTAAAAGAAGATGACGTCTCGACTCGCCTCGATAGCAGGTGGAAATGTGTAATGGTTTTTGCTTATAAAAAATAATATAATGTATGGAACGACTATCTCATCGGCGTTCATTTTGTAAGTCGAGTCATGTTATAGCCCGCACGGCAATGAATGTAATGAAGTCAATGTAAATGAAGTTTTATTAATAAAAAAGTCTACTTCTATTTCAAATGTGTCATTCAATTTCTCTGCGTACTCTAACTTGATGTTGTGTTTCGGATAACCTTATGACTATGCCTTGTGCGATCGTAACTTAGGTTCGTACGGCATCACGCCCGGGGGACGACTATCGATTCTACGGAATCGGGGCGTGACACATGGTCATGGACAACTTATCGACAAGATAGAGTTTCCTCGAACGGTAGCCCGACGGAAGGGGACCGGTTCTTGAGAAGCAGCATTAGCACGTGCTGGATGACCGCACAAGTTAGCTCAGAGGCTTGCCAGCGGGGCTAGCTATCCACCTGGCAAGGGCGACCGCCTAGCAAGCTAAAGGAGTCCAGGATGGCTCTGGGAGTCAGTGACCAAATCATATAGATGAGTCGGCATGGCGGCAATCCGCGTGTGTGCCTTTGGATTGAGTTGAGTTGTTGAATGTGTGTACAGTTGGAATATAATGTTTGGTCCTAAGATGTGGCATCAACATAGGCGACGTGCTTCGGCACGAGATCTGGCGTCGAGTCTAATGTCGTCAGCATATAAGTTGCATAGTTGGGATGTGAGTTGTCCTGAGTCTAAGTCAGAAAAGGCCGCAAGGCAAAGTTGGTCGAGTGACACTAACATTTACAAGTCTTGATTGGGTCAGTTGGTAAATCAAGTAGCAAGGGCCGCGAGGCGGCGATATGGTTGAGTCGCACATAGTTGCGAGGCACGGCACAAAGGACTTATAGCATGGTCACACAGGAATGGAGCCTCATCGCGTAGTTGCGTCTCTGATTTTGGCCGAAAGGCAAGCACGACTTGATAGGTTAACGTTGTTTGAGTCGACATTGTTGTTGCAAGCACGGGACGGTCTAGAGACACAAATAGGCAAGACGTCGGTCATAAAACTGATCCTAAGGCAAGAGTAGAAAGACAATACAACAGGGGACTATATTGCACAAAGTAAAGTAAACGTGTTGGTTTTGTATGGGTGGGCGAGGAGCTCATTCCACCAGTACAGTTGAGTACTGACACCCACATAGTTTACATGTGCAGGCACAGGTAGAAGCTCGTAGCGCGGAGCTCGCTTGGATGCGTCGAGGCACAGAGTTCCTTGGCGATTCGAAGCACGCGGCCGCATGGAGTAAGGACTTATACGGGACATAATGTATGTACATCGCCTTCCGAAGCTTCCGCTGGATCGACAAATATATTGAAAGATGAGAGAGAGAGCTGAGTGACTTGTAATGTGAGCTTGAGTGAGCATGAGAGACTTGTAATCTTGGCCTTGCGCCCCCAATGTAACCGTTGTTTCTATATCAATAAAGAGCTTATTTGTATAACTTGTGTTTTGTTCTAAATTCCGCTGCTATTATTCAATGTCTCTGCTTGGGACTTCTGTGCGACGACCTCGTCGCAGCCGCTGAAATCGGCCGTTATGGAACCCGCCTTGAACGAGCGCAATCTAGGCTCGTGTGGCATCACGTCTTAGCGAGGACGATCGCTCCTACGAGAGCGGGGCGTGACATAATGGTATTAGAGCACGGCTTTACGTCCTTGGACTATTGATTGAATTCTTTAACTCCGTTGTTTTCGCGAACTCTGAATGTTGCTTCCGTATATTGAAATCGTTGGTGCGCTCTCTCTCAATTGTCCTACGGGATGTCCATACAATAAGTCTATCTATTTTGCAAAACATATGAGAACAGTTTTTAATAAAATAAAAAAGATGGTTCGCGTAAGCACGGTTGGCTAAGTCGGGCTGGGCATATACACCAAAGTTGCGTCGACCTCAGAAAAGTCGAGTGCGGGAATTCGAATTGTGTCGGACGGGAATAAGATAGACTTGATTGAGTAAATGGGATAACTAACGATAGGGGTGCTATAGAGCGACGACAACGTCAGTACGATATAGGTTAGCGTGCTTGGAAAATTGAGGAATGGTTCGAACGGAAAATTTGAAGAAGTCGATGTTGATTCGAATGATAGTTGAGAATTTGTTGAATGACTTCATTCCTGAGTGGTGTATGCGATAGCCTCAGGGATGTCGATCGATCGATTGAGGATTCGGAGGTGTCGGTGAGTCTATCAGCAAGCGTTGTGTTATGCAAAGCCTTTGATTGAGTATCGATAAATGAGTTTTAGTCTTGAAGATTTGACAAAGTATGATTCAAACAACTTAGAAATTGACGTGCACGGGACGTGCACGGGATTGAGAATTACACAAGTATGAAATACGAAAATGATCGAGTAGATGAAATCGAATCGAGAAAAAAGTTAAGGTGTAGTGAACGGATGACTTGATCGAGGAAATCGATAAGAATCGTATATGAAAAGTTAGCACGATGAGAAGGTAGCGTGCATGAAAAGTCTGATTCGAATGTTTGAAAATGACTCTAAGGATTGGATTGAATGTTGCTCGATGTTTTGAGTTAGCAAAGGATTGATGCGAATTGAGGAAATACGTTGGTCGATGACTTAAGATAAATGGATGAACGATACGTGGGTTTGGTTTGAGAAAATTGATGTTGTGAATGAATCGAGGGATAATTATCGAACTTGAATTTGAATGTCGAGGAAATTATCCAGTCGGACGATGGCATCATTCGCATGACTCGAAATTGGTTGCAAAAGAAGATCGTCAGGTTACGCATATCGTCGATGGTATTGAGGCGTATCAAAGATCGATATGCGATAACTCGAGGGTACTCTGACTCGGCAAATGATGATCGTGCAAGTGTTATTATTCGGTTTGATGCGATACTTAGAATTTTGATCGAGATGAATGTTGGATGAAAATGATCGTGTCTTGATGGTTACGTTGATAGCCACAACGTCGACGATCTTGTCTTGCGTGAGCGCAACTCCAGCCTCGCACATGCGTTGCG
The DNA here is from genome assembly GCA_029216955.1 of Iris pallida. NCBI lineage: Eukaryota > Viridiplantae > Streptophyta > Magnoliopsida > Asparagales > Iridaceae > Iris > Iris pallida. The sequence continues at coordinate 2,684,735 of JANAVB010035620.1, forward strand.
TCGGATTTGGGGCGATTGTTTCGTGTGAGCGCTGACATGGTGATTCATGTCGTGGGAATGGTCGAAACTCGAAAAATCTGGATGCAGCAACTTTGATTGTCTCGACTTGTCGGTTTGATGCGAAGAAAAATTCGAGGATATTTAGACTTGCGATTGATGAATGAAATAAACTTGAAGATTGAGTAGGTCCAATCCGCGTATCGAAAACGAATTAGTCTAGACGCAAAACAAGAGTTACGTTCCGATGAGGATAATTATCCCGCGGGAGCGTGCACGGTGATTCATGCCCACCGTGGATAATCTGACTCGCGTGAGATCGGGATGCAACATATTGTTAAGTCGGACGACCTCATGATCGAATACGTGAATTGGGGTGAATGACTTAGGGAATATGAAATATGAATTATGGTTTAGCGATGGATTGTGTCATAGCATGCTTAACTTGGAAGGATTGATAGGCGGATTATGTCGAACGTGTTCGAAGAGATAGTCTATGCAAGATGGTTTGTTGAACGAGCGATATCGATACGTCGTGAAATTTGGTTGAACGTAAGTTAAAGTAGGATGGCTTTGCTAAATGACTCAGATCCCGTGCGACGAATGTTGGGATGTGCGTAAGGAATCGATGCTCGATGTTTAGAAATCGGAGTGATACAAGCTTGGGTAGAAAACCCGTACTATCAACTTGGTTTGACCTTAGGATGGGGTCAGTGTTGATATTGTTGTTTGGGAACTATGATTCCAATGCTGACGAATAACCTTAGCCAAAAGACATAGCCTAGAGGTTAGGCAGACGTCCGAGCTGAAGCGATAGGAGTTACGGAGGCACCACTCGCGAGTCTCGGTTGACATGCACGTATATCATGGGCACCCAAATATGTGCACGATCCGACTCGAGTGGTGATGGTGGATTCTCTATCACGAGGCTTGGTTGAAATGCATGTATTTTGGGGACGCCTAAGATATGTGCACGATCCATACTAAGTGATACGTTGAATCAAGTGAGACTTGAGGAACGGAAAAGTGTCGAGGATTTTAAGATCGTGAGTTTTGAAGAAAGGATTGAGGATAGTGCGAGCGTGGCTCGGATTGAGGAAACGCATAGGCGTAGTGTGTGCGAGAGTTTTTGAATGTCGAGTAAAGAGATAAGTAAATAAGTAAGTACTCAGTTAGTTTCGAGGACGAAACTTTTTCTGAGTGGTGTATGATGTAGTGCCCCGTCCCGCTCAGTCAATCGGAGGAATCGAAATGCCGACGGCGTTTGGACTTAGCCTTGCAACGGCAACTCGAAGACATCCCCGGTCAAGGCGACCGCTCGCTCAGGTGGGGTAGTTTCGGTGAACTTGCCTCATCTTAGCCTTCACATAATAAATCATGTTTTTAACTTGCACAAGTAGGCTTAATAATAAAAGAGATGAATCTACATAGCTAAGGGAATAATCTCGACGGGTCAAAGTGAGTTAGAACATGGAAAAACGTCTGACGGTCGGCTTAGAGTTGGTGTACGGCGTGCTTTGAAAATGACACTCGGTCCTTCGTCCCGTGGCTTGGGAGAAGGAAAGTTGGTCTTCGACACAAAGTTATGAAATAGCCTAAGTCATAGGCGTCGCCTGCGTGCATGCTTGTTAAAGCATGCACGGTCCCGTCGAATTGTCCCGACACTTGAGTTGGCCTAAGTCATAGGCGTTGCCCGTGTAAATGCTCGATAAAGCATGCACGTTTCCATAATGCAAGGCTTGGCATAGCCTTTGCTCGTCCCTTGAGTCAAGTTATAGGCTCGATTAAGTTAGGCAAAGTTATGCCGATCGACCTAAGTCATTCCAAGTGCTGTCCCGCTCATTCTGCGGTTGTCAAGTTAAGTAGTCCCACGATCTCAAGTCCCATCGACTTGGGCAGGAGCGTCGCGTAGAGTTCAAGTTGGTTTAAGGCACGGGCCACGGTTGATTCATTGAGTTTTGGAAAGTGTTGTAAATATTTGTTCTTGAGTTGAGTAAAATGATTGGGCAAGAAAGAAGAATGCTCGCGACTACGGGTCATCGAGGCAAGATCTCAGAGGTGAGACGTATTGAACTTGGCCCTGAAAGAGATGATAACACTAGAGGTAGAATGACTGTGTGAGACGTCAGTTGAGTCGAGTCTTGCATGGTCATGGATAACTTGTCGACAAGGTAGAGTTTCCTCGAACGGTAGCCTGACGGAAGGGGACCGGTTCTTGAGAAGCAGCATTAGCACGTGCTAGATGACCGCACAAGTTAGCGCAGAGGCTTGCCAGCGGGGCTAGCTACCCACCTGGCAAGGGCGGCCGTCTAACAAGCTAAAGGAGTCCAGGATGGCTCTGGGAGTCAGTGACCAAATCATATAGATGAGTCGGCATGGCGGCAATCCGTGTGTGTGCCTTTGGATTGAGTTGAGTTGTTGAATGTGTGTACAGTTGGAATACAATGTTTGGTCCTAAGATATAGCATCAACATAGGCGACGTGCTTCGGCACGAGATGTGGCGTCGAGTCTATTTTCGTCAGCATATAAGTTGCATAGTTGGGATGTGAGTTGTCCTGAGTCTAAGTCAGGAAAGGCCGCAAGGCAAAGTTGGTCGAGTGACACTAACATTTACAAGTCTTGATTGGGTCAGTTGGTAAATCAAGTAGCAAGGGCCGCGAGGCGACGATATGGTTGAGTCGCACATAGTTGCGAGGCACGGCACAAAGGACTTATAGCACGGTCACACAGGAATGCAGCCTCATCGCATAGTTGCGTCTCTGATTTTGGCCGAAAGGCAAGCACGACTTGATAGGTTAACGTTGTTTGAGTCGACATTATTGTTGCAAGCACGGGACGGTCTAGAGACATAAATAGGCAAGGCGTCGGTCATAAAACTGATCCTAAGGCAAGAGTAGAAAGACAATACAACAGGGGACTATGTTGCACAAAGTAAAGTAAACGTGTTGGTTTTGTATAGGTGGGCGAGGAGCTCATTCCACCAGTACAGTTGAGTACTGACACCCACATAGTTTACATGTACAGGCACAGGTAGAAGCTCGTGGCGCGGAGCTCACTTGGATGCGTCGAGGCACAGAGTTCCTTGGCGATTCGAAGCGTGCGGCCGCATGGAGTAAAGACTTATACGGGACATAATGTATGGATATCGCCTTCCGAAGCTTCCGCTGGATCGACAAATGTATTGAGAGATGAGAGAGAGAGAGAGCTGAGTGACTTGTAATGTGAGCTTGAGTGAGCATGAGAGACTTGTAATCTTGGCCTTGCGCCCCCAATGTAACCATTATTTCCATATCAATAAAGAGCTTTTTTGTATAACTTTTGTTTTGTTCTAAATTCTGCTGCTATTATTCAATGTCTCTGCTTGGGACTTCTGTGCGACGACTTCGTCGCAGCCGCTGAAATCGGTCGTTATGGAACCCGCCTTGTACGAGCGCAATCTAGGCTCGTGCGGCATCACACCTTAGCGAGGACGATCGCTCCTACGGGAGCGGGGCGTGACACATATAGCTTGGTAGAAAGAGGTCCTTCAGCGCAGGTAGCGAGCCCCGTTGAAAGCCACTGCCTACCGTGGCATGCATCCGGCATAGCTATCCGTGTTTCTTCCTAGGTCGGAACGGTCCCGTGGCCTCGGGATACCGTCCGAAGAAACAATCGCCCTTGTCGACAAGTTGTCCATGACCGTGCTAAGTTAATTTGTTATTTCAAGGCACATCTTATAATATTGTTGCGACATTTATTTAATCGATTCATCCTTCCTTAGCACGGTTCTATATAATTTGATAATTGCAAGCACGATAATATTGTATGACAAGCATCTGTATAGTTTGTGTTCGTGGGACGTCGTATGACCGTTCATCGAAATATCATTCATGTCGTTGCATTACCTCTAGCATAGCACATGTCTAGTATTGATAATGTATTAGAGAAGAGGGTCGAGGGAAGAAGGGTCAGCCACTCACCTTAGTATTTACTTGAGACGAGAAACTGGTTGGCCGCGCTAGACGTTGCCTACGCGATCACCTGAAATCACACAAGCAACCGATTAGAATATTGTATTATTTAAGGAATTTCGATACGAATATGAAGTTCGAAACGTAAGCCATGAAAACCATCGAAAACATTCACGAAAACGCATTCAGAAAACAAAACTAACGCAAGCGGCGTGAAAAGCAGAGCAATGGGAGGTCTCTCCCGACTCAGCCGCAGAGTCAATCCTTGAGGCGCAGCCCGCTGAATATGGGACTTGGTTTCGAAGAAGCCATTCCATAACGGGGAATGGATCTTAATTCAACCGTTCTCGTTCGATCGATTCGATCGATCCCGACCTATCGGTCCCGACCGAGTCGATAACGACAGGGTTCCTTTCTCGCGCGCCCCGTGGACGAACAACGGGGCACGATGTAGGGACGGGGCACTACACCATAACCAACTAAGAAAAATTTTCGTCCTCGAAACTTAAGAACAAAACCTACCTCTATGAAAACAATGAAGGAAACTTTTCCTTCATCTCTGACTCGAGTTCATATGTCGACTCTTCTTCCGCATGGTTCCTCCAGAGTACGCGAACGAGAGGGATCGTCCGATTTCGCAGCAGCTTATCCTTACGTTCTAAGATTTGAACTGGCTCTTCAACGTAGGATAAGTCGGACTTTAGTTCCAGCTGGCCAAAATCTACCATGTGGTTAGGGTCGTGCACGTACTTCCACAGCTGGAAGACGTGGAAGACATTGTGCACACCTTCAAGCGTCGGCGGTAGAGTAATTTTATAGGCTACTGTGGCGACCCGCTCGAGTATTTCGAACGGCCCAACGAATCTCGGACTCAGCTTTCCCTTCACGCCGAACCGAGTAACTCCTCGCATGGGCGACACCTTCAGGAACACATGATCACCCACCCGGAACTCAAGCGGTCTTCGATGGCTGTCGGCGTAGCTCTTTTGTCGACTCTGTGCAATCTTCAGTCTTTCCCGAATTAGCTTGACCTTTTCTACAGTCTGTTCCACCAGCTCCGGGCCGAGTATCTGCCGTTCCCCGACTTCATCCCAGCAAATGGGCGATCTGCACTTCCGGCCGTACAAAGCTTCATACGGTGCCATTTGGATGCTGGACTGGTAGCTATTGTTGTATGCAAATTCCGCCAGCGGTTGGTGGACGTCCCAGCTTGATTTGAAGTCAATTGCGCAGAGTCGTAGCATGTCTTCGAGAATCTGATTAACGCGCTCCGTTTGGCCGTCGGTCTGAGGATGGTAAGCTGAGCTGAACTGCAACTTGGTACCCAGCGCTGACTGAAGGCTACTCCAAAAATGTGACATGAACCGTAAATCTCGATCAGAGACGATGGATACTGGAACTCCGTGCAGACGTACTATCTCGTCAAGATAAATCTGCGCCAGGCGATCAATGCTCCAAGTAACTTTGATGGCAATAAAGTGCGCTGACTTGGTTAGTCGATCGACGATGACCCAGATGGCGTCGTTCCCCCGTGGTATCTTCGGCAGGCCAATAATAAAGTCCATCGTGACATGATCCCATTTCAACTCTGGAATGGCAAGGTTCTGTATCTCCCCGCCAGGTCGCTGATGCTCAGCTTTCACCTGCTGACAGGCCATGCATTGCGACACGAAGAGCACCACATCTCTCTTTATCCCGTGCCACCAGAAGGTCGTGCGGAGGTCCTTATACATCTTGGTACTGCCTGGATGCAAGGTATATTTCGCATACTGCGCCTCTGACATTATCTCCTTTCGTAGTTCTGAATCATCCGGAACACATAGTCGGCCATTCATTCTCAGCACGCCGGTCTTTGTGAGACCCGTCTTACTGTATCGGTATTTTATATGGATACGTGTTTATTTGAGCCATATTTTGTATTTATCGATTTGCGTGATATTTTAAAATTTCCTAAGTATAGGATTTCATGACTTGGTTTAACTTGGATTTGGTTTTATTTGGTTCGGTTCCACTTTGACTTGGTTTGGTTTGGTTTCTCATGAGATGAGGTGTATGGTTTAGATTGAGTGGAAAGGAATGAATGGTGGAGATCACTTGAGCTTGTTATATAAGCCACCTTTTCTCTCTCCCTCCTCATTCACCATCATTCATTTCTTTTCCACCAAACCCTAGCCATTAGAGAGAGACAAGTACACCTTGCCGAATGTTGGACGATTTCTATTTTGTTTGTTCCATTCTCTTTATTGTCACATTCTAAGCATGTTTAGAACTTGGAGTTTTCTATTTTGATGGTTAGATTGTTGTAGATCTAACTTGAAGCAATTTCGGTTTTTATGGATTTTGATCTATTAAACTTTGTTATTTTCAAGTTTTGATGGTTCCATGTTGTAGAGTAGCTCGTTCTACCCCATTTTGACCTAAAGAAGTTCGGATTTTGGCTCTGGATGGAAGTTTTACGTTGCTTGGAAGCCATGGTTGCTTAGCTCTTCTTCTCGGAAAACTTGGAGAAGAAGAACAGTCTGACCGCATGGACTCAGCCACATAACTCTATGCGGCGAGTTCTACTGGCCGCATGGAATTTCCCAGCCGCATAAGACTTCTTGAGTACTTGACCGCATGAACAATCATGCGACAAGTCTTTTTTAGCCGTATGAGACTTGACTCGGATCTAGCCGCATAGCCTTGCTCAGACTGAGCCGCATGAGTTCCTTCATTCCCTGAGCCGCATGGGACTACTCGTTCCCAGCCGCATGAGGACTAGTATCTCCCAGCCGCATATGACCCATCTTCCGCTGGCCGCATATGCACCACATTCCTGAGCCGTATGAACCCGTATCATCTCGGGCCGCATGCACCCTGACCCGTCCTGAGCCGCATGACCCTTGCTTGGACCCAGCCGCATGAGATGTGCTGTCTCAGCCGCATAAGCCCGATTCCCCCTTCAGCCGTATAAGGCTAGGACTCCCTGAACCACATAGGACCCTGCTTATTCCCTGAGTCGCATGGACTCGGATTCTTGAACCGCATGGAGTCTTTCCCGAGCTTTGTCTTATTATTTGTATTCGATTATTAATGTTATATTTATCTTGTAACTTCAGTATAACTTGAGTACGCCTTTTGTCCTGAACTTGATAAATCATGATTTGATTGACATAATTAAAATGACAATTGTACCTGGCATGATGCGACCAAGAACTGACATGCTTGATAGTGACCCGTAGTGGTGCACACTTGACATGATAACTTGACATGATAACTTGACCTGATAACTTGACCTGCTACACATGACACGACAGCGACCCGTAGTGGTGCACTCTTGACAAGTACCCTGACAATGCTTGATAGTAGCCCGTCGTGGCGCACTCTTGATAAGTAATAATGATAATGATAGTGGCCCGTCGTGGCGCACTCTTGACAAATCAATTCATTGGCCTGGACACCATGGATGATTGTGCTTGTATAAACTACTAGTCCGGTTGTATCTTGCATCATGTCTAGGGCATGATCCCTGAGTACCACGGTCAGGGATTCATACTGAATCTGGCTAGGTTAATGACTAGATTGATCAAATAGTTCATGGAGAATTTCCCAGTTACCTGTTGCCCCTTTGGTCCCGGCCTTATATATATATATATACATGGGATTTGTTGCTATCCGTCGAGATGAGCGCACTTCCAGCCCGCCGTCGAGTGTGGTACCTTAGGACACATATATCTTACTACAGTGTGTCTGCTATATCATGCTATCTTTTCCTTTTCTTGCTAGGATCACTCCGGTAGTAACAAACGGGTAACCGGACTTGAAATTCTTATTGCATCTTGCTAGTAACTAGGACTGTGATAACCCTAGTTAGTTAAAGTAGCAAGCCGTACTTGTTGTTTGGCCGTGATTGTTGGATGGAGTTCAGTCTGTCTTGTCTGTCTTGATCTTATACATGATTGTTACATGTCCTGATTTCTTATTTTATCTTGTCGATAAATGGTGGGAGAAACCAAGTTCTGTTCAGACGAAGGGTTACAACCCCGGTCCTTGTTTGGTTTACGGGTTGTAACCTGGTTATCTGAATAGTCCCATGGCTATCTCATCGTATATCACCTTCCCAGATCCAGTTCCTAATGGTTCTAGTATAATGGTTGCAATGATTGTCACTCTAATGTATCCGTCCTCTCTTCGTATATTGCCTAGTTCTATTTTATTTAACATGTTCTCCAGTTTACCTTATGTCTAATGATGATTTACTTACTGTCTTCCTATGTTCGGGATAAGTGCATTGGTACTGCACGAATCTCGATCCTCCCTTACTTATTACTTTCTCTCCCTGTTAATTGCCTATGATTGCTGGTTTTAAGTTTATTGTTCGGCCTCCTTTGTGCTACTTGCTATTTGGGGTCTGACCCCACTTGTTTTGTATGGCCAGGTTCTAATAGAAGAGCCCGAAGTATCTATCGCACCATCTACTCGACGGTGACCAGCCGGAGCACCAGAGTGCCTCAGTGGGTTTCTTTTTTATTCTTCTACTGATATATAAATTCTCCTCTTATAATGTTTAGCCCCGAGCACGTGTTTAGCTCGTGTTTTGGTATTTTCCTTGATATTGTAGCCTACGGGTGTAAACATGATATGTGTATTCTAGACTATAGCTAGTCCTTATCATATACGACTAATACTCTAGCTAGTCCTCAGTTCTGTGGTATTGGCTTCATGATCAGTCATGTATATATGGTTCGGGATGCCTTACTATTGTATGTATGATGATCGTACTCCTTGCTCTTGTATAATTGCCTGTGATTGAGATACCTAGGATTGTTAAACCATAGGATTGACTGATGGCTTGTAGAGTAACCCCCATGTCTTGACAGCTTATACGTGATTTCAGAGTATTAACGTACTTTGGGATTACGTAGCTGGCTATGTCTGCCCCCGCTCTCCAGTATTCTGGTTCTGGGGCGTGACAGTCTTATCTTCCGCAAAGTCGGTCGTACTACCTGTCGAAATTCGCTCGTGCATTTTCTTTAGGTACGGATCATCCTTCTGAGCGGCCATGATCTTTTCCAGCAAACTCAGCTCTAACTGCAGCTGCGCCAACCGTATATCCCTGAATCGAACCCGGAGATCGATGCCCATTTCTTCTAGATCTTGTAGTAGTCTGCGGTTGATGGATAGCGAGACAAGATACTTACGACTCAGAGCATCCGCCACCACATTTCCCTTGTCCGGAGTGTAGTCGATCGTCAAGTCATAGTCTTTGATCAGTTCGAGCCAGCGCCTCTGTCGCAAGTTCAATTCCTTCTGGGTGAAGAGATGCTTGAGGCTCTTATGGTCGGTATAGATTGCGCACGCCACGCCATATAGATAGTGGCGCCACAATTTCAACGCGAACACAATCGCCGCTAACTCCAAGTCGTGCGTAGGATAGTTCTTCTCGTGCGGCTTCAACTGTCTTGAGACAAAGGATATCACCTTGTTTCGCTGCATGAGCACACATCCCAAGCCCTAGCCTGAAGCATCGCTGAATATCTGAAAACCCTCTGGCCCATCCGAAAGTGCGAGTATAGGTGCCAAAATTAGTCGCTGTTTTAGCTCCTGGAATGAAGCTTCACAGTCATCCGACCACTCATACACGACTCCCTTTTGAGTGAGGCGAGTCAGTGGCGATGCAATCTTCGCGAAATCTTTCACGAAGCGTCGATAGTATCCCGCTAAACCAAGAAAGCTTCGAATCTCACTAGCAGACGCAGGCCGCTTCCAATCAGCAACAGCTTCCACTTTCTTCGGGTCGACTGCAATGCCTTCGGACGAAATGATGTGACCAAGAAAGGATACGCTGCTTAGCCAAAATTCGTACTTACTCTGCTTCGTGTACAACTCATTTTCTCGAAGTGTCTGGAGCACGGCCCGTAGATGTTCTGCATGCTGCGCCCTGTCCTTCGAGTAGACGAGAATATCATCAATAAAGACTACCACAAATTTATCAAGGAAGGGTCAAAATACCCGATTCATCAGATCCATGAAGGCGGCAGGGGCGTTCGTCAGGCCGAATGGCATCACCAGGAACTCGTAGTGGCCGTACCGAGTGTGAAAGGCTGACTTTTGTACGTCGTCTGACTTAATATTGAGTTGGTGATAGCCCGAGCGGAGATCAATCTTCGAAAATTTTGAGACGCCTTGCAGTTGATCGAATAAGTCGTCTATGCGGGGCAATGGGTACTTGTTCTGGATGGTGGCCTTGTTCAGCTCTCGATAATCGACGCACAGACGCATGGACCCATCCTCCTTCTTCACGAACAACACGGGCGCTCCCCACGGTGAAACACTAGGCCGAATAAACCCTTTATCGAGTAACTCTTGTAACTGGACCTTGAGTTCCTTCAGCTCGGCGGGAGCCATTCTGTACGGGGCCTTGGAAATCGGTCGAGTATCGGGAAATGTATCGATACTGAACTCGATTTCTCGGTCGGAGGGCATGCCGGGTAGCTCGTCCGGGAACTCATCGGGGAATTATGCCACAACGTCGGTCTGACCCGCATTTGTACCATCCTGTCGTATGTCTCGGACGGACGCCAAATAGCCTTCGCACCCAGAATGCAGCATCCTCCGAGCAAAAATTGCCAAAATCAGCATGCAGGTCGACGACGCCTCACCACACGAAAAGCAGAATTCAGGCACTCCTGGAATGCGGAAGGTGACCGTCTTTCTGGCGCAGTCTATGGTTGCGTTGTACGGCCCGAGCCAATCCATTCCCAGAATGATATCGAAGTCCTTCATGTCTAGGACTATCATGTCAAGACCGATCTTTTGACCGCCGATACAGATAATCCCGTCGGTGCAAGCTAAATTAGTGAGTATTGGTGTGCCCGAAGGTGTGCTTACGCTAAGGTCGAGATCTAATGATATTATCGAAATTTGTGCTCGGCGGCAATTCTGCCGATATAAAACTATGGGAAGCACCTGAATCAAATAGTACACGAGCAGGCACATTATTGAAACTAAGTATACCTGTCACGACCGTATCTGACGCAAGCACTTTATCTCGAGTCATGACGTAGACGCGGCCCTGGGCATTGGGGCGACGGTCTTGGCCATTTTACTGTGCGGGTTGAGGTGCTCGAGGTGACGAAACTTGATTCTCCGGACGGTGCTGTGGATGCTGAGGCGCGTCCAAGTTGTTTCTTCTACGCTTCAGGCAATCTCCATGAAAGTGACCCCTTTTTCCGCAAATAAAACATCCGCCATTTTGAATTTCACAGTCGACGGCGAGATGTCCGTTTCGGTTGCATTTTGTGCAGTAAGGTCCCTGGTTCCGCACCTGATGTCCGCCCTGGTGTCCGTTGTTCGGATGCTTGGTCACGTTGTTTCCTCCCGCGTGGCAAGGGCGTTTGTGATTGTAGGTATGCACAGCGCCGGCAGCACCTGGAGGATATTGGCGTTCAAGGCGGAGGCCATGGTTGAGAGACTCCCCCATCGTTTTATATTACGGAACAGACACATGGGCGTAGATGGATGGTCGTAGACCCACTTCGAACCGTCGAGCACGACTCGCCAGGGAGGGCAGGAATTCTCCAGCAAACTTGGCTAACTTATTGAACTCGCCGCATACTGCCGCACCGTCATATTCCCTTGCCTTAGCTGCATGAATTCATTTTCCTTCTCTTGTTGAACGGCTTCGGGGAGGTACTCGATCTCAAACGCCTCACGGAATTTGGCCCAAGAAATTGCCGCTGTCTCGTCGTCACGTTTGATCGCTCGCTTTTGCACGGCCCACCAGTCGTGCGCGTTCGACCGGAGTAGAAGTTGAGCGCATGCGACTTTCTTGGACTCTTCGACGCCCAGAAGCTCAAACTTGTCTTCCAGTTCCTCCAACCAGTCGATCGCCAAGGAGGGATCTTTCGTGCCGTTGAAGGAAGTACGGCAGCTCTTTATGAATTTTGACACGTCGAAGTTGGAACTTCTCGGTGCTGCATGTGTAGGCTCGGGTGCCTCCAGATCGACTTCGCTTTGTCTGGCTGCAGGCCCGGTTACGACATGTGTTGTCGCGGAGTTGTTGTTGGCCACCACCGTCTGAACGATCTGCTGGAGAGTATCAAGCTGCTTCTGTTGCAACTTGATTTGTGCATCGAATCGGGCCTCGAACTGAGTTTGACGTGCCTCCGTCTGTCGTCGATGTTGCTCATTCTGGCGTTGACTTTCCTCAGCTTGTCATTGTTGCGCTTCCAGCATACGCAACATCCGCTCCATGGCATCGTTACAGGGTCCGGGTCTCGAGCTACTTGAGCCGCTCGAAGCACTTTCTTCGTTCGCCGCCACGTTCACCGACGTGCCTTCTGGGATTTTGAAGGAAAAATATATTAGTCACCAAACTTATTGCGGGCTCACTCGTATGGAACAACATATCTCATCGACACGAGACCAACGATTTTGAGACTAAAAACTCGACACTGGAGGCCAAGGATGTAAAGCCGTGCTCTGATACCATTATGTCACGCCCCGATTCGATAAAATCGATAGTCGTCCCCCGGGGCATGATGTCGTGCAAGCCTAAGTTGTGCTTGCACAAGGCGGTTCATAAGGTTATCCGAAACAACAGCATACGTAAGAGTACGCAGAGAAATTGAACACATTCATTTAGAAAATGAAACTTGTATTTTCATTGATAATAAGTAGGTTACAGACTCGATTACAAAAGAGGCCTCGCGGGCTTACAAACGACATCGATGAGATAGTCATTCCATACATTTATATCACTTTTTACAAACATTAAAATGACTCTCTAAGACCTGGGATCGGCGAGAGTTTGTGACTCATGATGCGGTTGGGTTGGAGTCTTCAAAATGTTGCAGAGTTAGCCTTCGCACCAGCAAGGCTTCAAAAAAAAGGAGCGTCGCCTTCAGTTCCTTGGCACGCTATCCTGGTCCCGAGTACATGTTGAGAGCGAGGGTCAGCACTTTACACTTTGTGCTAGTGCGTGGCAATTTAAATCCCGTGCTCTCATTTGTTGAAGAATTAAAGTGAGCATGCATGCCAATATTTAATGAAGTTGCTAGCCATCCTACTCAATTTAAACTTATATTTGAAGGCACAACCGTATAATGACGATAGATCTTACCCCCGGCAGAGCGCGCCGTCGTAGCGTAAACTTACCATGTTCTTTCCTGTCATGTTGATAATAATAATACGTAATTGAGTGCGTTCGTGAAGGTCACTGGCACGACAAGCCATCCTAGACATATAGCTTGGTAGACAGAGGTCCTTCACGCAGGTAGCGAGCCCCGTTGAAAGCCACTGCCTACCGTGGCATGCATCCGGCATAGCTATCCGTGTTTCTTCCTAGGCCGGAACGGTCCCGTGGCCTCGGGATACCGTCCGAAGAAACAATCGTCCTTGTCGACAAGTTGTCCATGACCGTGCTAAGTTAATTTGTTATTTCAAGGCACATCTTATAGTATCGTTGCGACATTCATATAATCGAATCATCCTTCCTTAGCACGGTTCTATATGATTTGATAATTGCAAGCACGATAATATTATATGACAAGCATCTGTATAGTTCGTGTTCGTGGGACGTCGTGTGACCGTTCATCGAAATATCATTCATGTTGTTGCATTACCTCTAGCATAGCACATGTCTAGTATTGATAATGTATTAGAGAAGAGGGTCGAGGGAAGAAGGGTCAGCCACTCACCTTAGTATTTACTTGAGGCGAGAAACTGGTTGGCCGCGCTAGACGTTGCCTACGCGATCACCTGAAATCGCACAAGCAAACGATTAGAACACTGTGTTATTCAAGGAATTTTGATACGAATGCGAAGTTCGAAACATAAGCCATGAAAACCATCGAAAATATTCACGAAAACGCATTCAGAAAACAAAGCCAAAACCAACGCAAGCGGCGTGAAAAGCAGAGCAACGGGAAGTCTCTCCCGACTCAGCCGTAGAGTCAATCCTTGAGGCGCAGCCCGCTGAATATGGGACTTGGTTCCGAAGAAGCCATTCCATAACGGGGAATGGATCTTAATTCAACCGTTCCCGTTCGATCGATTCGATCGATCCCGACATATCGGGACCGACCGAGTCGATAGCGACATTGTTCCTTTCTCGCGCTCCCCGTGGACGAACAACGGGGCACGATGTAGGGACGGGGCACTACACACATATGGACTAATATTGTTATATTGAGATAAGTCTAGTATGTTACCCTGATTGAAAACAGTTCATGTGTTATGGTACCTCTAGTGTAGGTGTCTGAATATCTAAATCGAATGACACAAAGTGGAATAAGACATCTTGAGGATATCGTACATACCAATCTGAACTAAAGGTAATGAAAAGTATAACTGGTACAAAAAATTAATTAGTACACAATGTGAACAGGTAAGTAACTAAAGATTTGTACATTAGCCCATATACTAGCTAAATGACTGAACAACATATATTAAGGATTTAGATCCCAAAAGTGTATTGGAAAGAACAACATCAAGTAAAGTCATTACTTTAAAATGGTCAGGACAATCTAGAAAAGATTGAATGTATGCTCATGATCCCAATCAACATAGGAACAGAACCACATCTAGTCTGATATTACAGGGAATGAAGGACAATGTAAAGTTAATCCATATGATGCCAACATTCAAGGCTCTAATACTGAAGTTTTTAGGGTATCAGTCGACTGCTACCATCTAGGGTGCCTAATATAAAATGGATTGAAACATAATAAAGTTGGGATAGAGCCAAAACACTACTAAAGCAAGTTAGGACTGAACAACATCTAACCACCGATACCAAGTGTCACCATAACATCTGATACTAGCAATGGCCAAACTCAGAAAGGGATTGTTCATTAGCCTATCCATTAGTTGCATAACTGAATTGAAACATATGTAAAGAATTGACTAATGTCTAAGCTAAGGGCAGGATATGCATCTCTGATACACGAGGGTATCAGTAATATAAGCAAAACAGAGGGGGTACAGGTTGTAACCCAAGTGAGGATGCAGGACATGCATCTACTAGGCTCGGCTGAAACCTATAGCAGGATTGAGCCACTGTGCACTTAGGGGGTTGTAGGCTGTAATATCTAGTCGAAATTACATATCAAATCCAACTGACTGCACAAGCTAAACAAGCAAAGTAGTAAGCAACAAAGGGCATCACACTACCAAAATAAGTCATATCAGCGACGAAATTAGCGACGCTGACTTAAAATGTCGCTAATATTTTTAGATTTAGCGACTCCAAAAGTATGTGTCACAATACGTCGCTGATAGCGACAAACAGTGACATATTGCGACTACCTTTAGTGTAATAAAAACCAACGTCATTGATTTATCGAAAAACGTCGCCAGTTTTATTAGTTCAACGACGTTTAGCATCGCAAAGATTAAGACATCGCCGAATATTAAAGGAAGGCCGACGCTTTGCGACGTATTTACGGATGTCACTAACTTCTGCTAAATAGGGTTTCCTCGGTTCGACTTTTCATTTCTCCCTCTCCCCAAATTTTTTGTTCCCGCCCCTCTTCCCCGACCTCGACGACAGCCCGACCCCCTTCCCTCCGGCGCCGCTCATCCTCATCCTCCACCGCGAGCCCCTTCTTCTCCCTCCGGCGAGCCCCTTCTCCTCCTCCTCCTCCACCGCGAGCCCCTTCTCCTCCTCCATCGCGAGATCCTCCTCCTCCTCCTCCTCCTCCTCCACCACCGCGAGGAGACTGAAGGTAAACCCTAACCCTAATTGTGGTGTTTTTCGTGGACATGGAGACACATTACCACCATGTGTTCTCTGATACAGTGTGTTCATGAAGTTTTGGACACTTTGTGTCCATTTGTTGGACACGTGGACACCCCCAAGCTTACATATATATGTATTTCACCTCTGTACACTTAATCCCCTCCTCCTCCACCACCGAACTTGTCCTCCTCCTCCTCCTCCTCCTCCTCCACCACTGCGAGGAGACTGAAGGTAAACCCTAACCCTAATTGAGGTATTTTTCGTGTCCAAAATGGACACGGAGACACATTACGACCATGTGTTCACTGATACAGTGTGTTCGTGAGGTTTTGGACACTTTGTGTCCATTTGTTGGACATGTGGACACCCCCAAGCATGCATATATATGTATTTCACCTCTGTACACTAAATCTCCTACATACACTTGTGTATTTTTGTATTAATTTGGATTTGCATATTGAGTTTGGGTTTCGATATAGTGTTTGATACATTGTTTCACCTGCAACATTCCTACACTTATTTTAGACAACAAGTATATGAACCAATTAGTCAACATCTATTTGTTGAAGTATGGTACTCTATTCTTCGTAAGTTCTAGTTATATATGTCTCAAGATCCAATACTCGAAAATTCCAAGAAGAAGAAGAAGAAAAGAATAAAATGACATCGCTCAACACCCTATGACAACTCTTTGTAGAATTGTGTTAAAGTGTGAGTTCTACAGTATGAGTTCTACAGTATAGTTCTCTTTGTAGAATAAAATGACATCGCTCAACCCTATCGATCCTCCATACAAGTCTTCCTTCATCTATTGTCTTAAAGTGTGAGTTGTACAGTATGGTTCTCTTTGTAGAATTGTGTCTTATTATAGACAACAAGGGAGATAAGCGATATTGTCTTAAAGTGTGAGTTCTATAGTTTGGATCCTATTCTACAGTGAAAAATGGTTAGCTTTTTAAACTACAGGGAGAAATGGATATTATGTATTTTATTTTTATTTTTTTTGCAGATTTAGCGACGTTTACCGATGTTTTCCGACGTAATCTTGCGTTGGTAAACTTCGGTAGAAAAGCAATATTATCCAGGGTACCGACGTTTAGCGACGTCAATATATGTCGGGGGACGTCGGTAAACGTCAGTGCACGTCGGTAATCATCCCCAGGAATTCCCAGGATTTACCGACGTTTAGCGACTTTGAACATGTCACTAAACCACCGACGACTCGACGGTAATTCATCGATAAATTTACCGACGCGTAGCGACACGATGTATTACGTCACAAAGCCACCGACGACACGACAGTAGACGTCGACGTTATACCGACGTATAAATACGTAGGCAAACGTCGGTAATTACGACGTTTGGCGACGTTTAGAAGATCAGCGACTTACATTTCCGCGACCAGCCAGAAATGTCGGTAATTTCGTCGCTAAATATTTTTAGCGACGAAAATTATTGTTTTAGCGACGTCTTTAGGCGTCGCTAAAATGACTTATTCTGGTAGTGGTAAGAAGTGTAGGTCACCACTGGCATGGGATGATATCGGAGAGAGGAAGATGTTAGGCCCAGAGATGATTGTTCAGACGGTTGAAGTGGTTAAGGAAATTAGAGAGCGACTTCGAGTTGCGCAAGATCGACATCGACATTGGGCAGACCAAGATCGTAGGCCGCTAGAATTTTCTGTTGGGGACCACGTGTTCTTGCGGATCTCACCTACTCGTGGGGTCATTAGATTTGGCATTCGCGGGAAGTTGAGTCCGCGATACGTGGGCCCATTTGCTATCCTCGATAGGGTAGGCGATGTTGCTTATCGTTTGTCCCTTCCACTTTCGTTATGAGAGGTGCATGATGTGTTTCATGTATCTCAGTTGCGTAGGTATGTATCAGACCGAAGCCATATTGTCCATCATTCTGAGCTGGTTGTTGGTACCAACCTGTCTTACGAGGAACATTCGGTATCCATTTTGGACCGAAGAGAGAAGATACTCAAGAACCGAATAATTAGCCTTGTCCGTGTTTTTTGGGGTCATCACTCCTTAGGAGAGTCAACGTGAGAACGTGAGGATGATATTCGATCACGATATCCGCACCTATTTGACTAACAAGGTATATTTCTTTCCGTGTACCTTGATTGTCTTGATTCCTCATGCTTATCACCCTATGAGTAGAAATTGCTTGATGTCGTATATTGATAAATATAGATATGTTACTTGCTATTGATATTGTAAGATGACTGCTTGCTCGCTAAAATTGCTTGTACTTAGATTAGTTTAGCTCTGATTTTTCTATCCTGCTTGGATTTGAAATTTTGAGGACAAAATTTTTCTAAGGAGGGTAGAGATATCACTCCCCGTTCCCAAAATACGTATTTTAATACGTGTACTTCTTGAATATATTTATTTAATATTTATCATACATTTGTTCTGTATTTAATTCCTTTAATTTCAGGCTAATTATTTTTCTGTATTTTATTTTCTGCTTTTGTTTTGCTCTTGGTTTATATTGGATTTATTTTGACTTGGGTTCGGCTTGGGTTAGTTTGTTTTAGTTTTAGGGTGGTTCATCATGAACCCAACCCCCTATCTACCACCATCTCCATTTAAAGTCTAACTACTTTCTCTCTCTTCACTTATTCTCATTTACTCTTCTTCTTCTCCATTGACCTCTCCTCTAACCTAAGAAAACCCATAGGCAAGTGCACCTTGCTCCCACATGTGAACCCATTTTTAGGGTTCATTTATCTTCCTCTCGTGATTCTAAGATTGTTTAAAATTTGACATTTTGTATTTTGAAGTTTTATTTTTGTAAATCTAGAAATTTGTCATTTTCGGATTTTGGTGGTTTTTATATATCAAACTTTTTTATTTTCAAGTTTTGATCATTCCAGGTTGTTGAGATTTGTGTTTTACCCCATTTTGATCTATAAAAATCCTATTTTTGGCTTAGATTGAGGGTTTCATGGAATTTGGAGTTCATGAGGTTTCTTACGCCCACGTTTATTCGTGTCAGCGTAGTATTAAACTCTACGCCCACGTTTATTCGTGCCAGCTTAGTATTAAACTCTACGTCCACGTTTATTCGTGTCAGTGTAAAATCTGATTTACGCAAGTCAAGACTGTTCATGCGTAAAACAAAGTCTACTCTGCCTTTGTCATGACCCGCACCCACTTTTTCGGACGCGAGCTCGAGAGCAAGCTAGCTACGCATCAAGCGGACTCCAGCCCGACTCGAATACGTAAACGCTGTCACGACTATAGCAATGGGCCTAATCAAGGCAAGGCAAAACTATATCTCAATCCACAATAAGAATAATAAACAAGAATGAACAAGTATGGGTCGTGGTCTGCAGCCCACTAGCATGCATGTTCGATTAGACTCCAAGAAATAATATGAGTCTATAAACTGAATCAATAAATATGATATATCATGATGATGAAAGAGAAACACGAGCTGGATGAACTGGATAATAAACATGGTATCAATACCTGAATTCCGCAAGCAATGTCATCACATCCGGACCCCACAAGTGTCATAATCATCCGCCATTCAGAGCTGCTAACTAACTCCACACAATAACTAATCTGAAGAGATCATCAGGTCCTCAGGGGACATAGCAAGATACATAAAAATATGCCTATCTAGCAGTTTATCATGCAATAAAGAAAATACAGAAAATAAACAGAAAAAGACCAATCAGTACGGAAATACGACTATACACGACTGGAAGAACCACTACGCATAAACGAACTGCTGGAGGATAACAAGAGAACACGATGTCAACGGATAACCAATCGAATACTCAAACCCTCGTCCCTAGTGTGGACTCGCAGGTTTGAACAACTACTAGCCCTCGCCCCTAGTGTGGACTCGCAGGCTAGCATCACCCTCGTCCCTAGTGTGGACTCACATGTGTGAACTATATACTACTAGCCCTCGTCCCTGGTGTGGACTCGCATGCTAGCAACACCCTTGCCTCTAATGTGGACTCGCAGGTGTGGACAGATAACTACTAACCCTCGTCCTTAATGTGGACTCGCAGGTTAGCTTAAGTACAAACCCTCGCCCCTGATGTGGACTCGCAGGTTAGCTTCAAGAATTTCAAGGTACAGCAGTTCTGTCATGACTTATTCATCCTATGACACTGTGCGACTCAGTCCAAGTATAAGTGATGACACGACATGACCCCATCACGATACATGAAAAAACCAATCCAATATGAACTACAAAGTTAACTATGAACAAGAACTATATATAAGTATATCCAATATGAACTACAAAGCTAATTATAAACAAGGCTATATATATACTAGCAGACATGATATACAAATCACATATAAATAATCAACTAGTAAAACTGTTTAATAATATAAATATGCATGTAAATAAACTGTAGAGGAAGGCAAGATATCTTGTCTGGAGGTTGCACGCAGATCCAACAAAAATACAGTCAACTGCCAAGCCATGAAGTCCAAGTCCTCACAACTGTCTCCGAAAGCTGAAACAGACATTGCCAACATTCTCAGAATAGTCAAATTAGCTAGGATTGCCTGTCCTTAAGTCCAATTCTGGATATAGGGGCAAAACAGTAATTTCAGACAAAAATGATGTCCGTCGTTGGATCCGTTTTGCACCGAAAAGTATGCCAGAGTCAATGGTCTCTAAAGTCGTCAAACAACATGTCTACGGATCCAATTTTCTGATACGAACCCAACCGTATGTCCAAAATTGGATTTCGACGGGTCGTGCACAAAATTACCCGTTGAGTCGGACCGTGGGGCTCGCAAAACGGTGATCCTATCAACTGTCTCAGAATTGGACCAAACCTGGCATACAGGATCAAAAAAACGATACGGTCCTGTTGGCGCAAGTTTTGTCTCGACCTGACGAGCGTGCACAAAGTAATTGGGAAATTTGCACAGAGATCGATACGGTGAATTTTGACGGATACGCATCAAATTCGTCGCGCACACACGACCAATTTAAATTCCGTCAAACCCTACACGACCACGAAGCCATTACGCACCTTTCGATGCTTTCGGTTCGTGACCAAGTCGCCCGATTTGGCGGGACGCACGTGGTATCGGAGTGATTTTCAATATTTCTTGTTGACACAAAGTCACAGTCAACCAAATATTGACTACATTGACTAAATAATATCTGTATAAATTCAATACGACACACGACGTCTGCTTTCAGTTCGGGACAAACGACAGCTCAGTTTCCGACTCTCAGTATATTTTCGAGTCTGTACTTTTACATTTCTTTGAGTCTAGAAGTATGTACTCTGAGTTATGCTGAGCTCTTGGAACTTGGTCTACAAGCCTACCCAAAATCCCAAGCTCCACCAAAACAAAATTGCCCACAAGTCCCACTTAGAATCACTCTGTGCTCTGGAGACAGAGTTCGGGCCGAAATCTGCCTCCACACAGAGTTCGGGCCGAACTCTGTCCCCTAGAAATCAGGAACCCTAATTTTAGGGTTAGCTGGTTGCTAGCTGTCCAACGGCCAAATTTTTGAATTCTCCTACCCGAATTCTGGCCGAATTCTGCCTCAAAAATCAGTATAAATAGGGCATGAATTCTCTCATTTTGAATCACTCAATCTTCTCTTCTCTTCTCTCCTACAAGCTCTATAAGCCATACCCTTCCCATCTACTAGCCACAAGCCTCCTAAGTCTCGAGTGCTCAGCATCTCTCAGTTAGGATTCTTGTGCAAGAGTGAAGAAATCGCTTGGACAATTCCAAGCAATCGCCACTGCGATTCTCTGTAAGAAGTTGACGTGCTCTTCTGAAGTAAAGGCACGGGTTGTAAGCTACTATTTCACAAATAGTGGATTTAATCCTGAGCTAGAGTTCTCAGGCCTGGACTAGTCCTCCACGAGGGAAACCAGGTTAAAATTGCTGTGTTTGCGTATGCTCTCTTGTCTTTCATTTACATTCCGCATTTTACTCTGATTATTCATTGTTCGTGAAAGAGTAATTTTTTAATTGGTCATTATATATATATATACTCTATTCACCCCCCCTCTAGAGTTGCCAAACTGTTCTTCAATTGGTATCAGAGCTCTGTTCTCTTTATAAGGACTAACATCCTAAGAGCTGATCCATGGCAACCACACAATCCTTGATCTCCAATCATGGTGAAGGTCAGTCCACTCATAGGCCTCCCCTATTTGATGGGACTAACTACACATATTGGAAAACAAGGATGAGTTTTTATCTGAAGTCTCTAGACTTTGACCTGTGGACTGTCGTAACTGACGGTTACAAAAAGCCCGCCAGAATAGTTGTCGATGGTGACCTCACTGAGAAACCACACGACAAATATTCTGTCGAGGAGAAGAAACAGGCAAGTCTAGATGCTAGGGCTATTAATGCTTTATTCTGTGCTATAGACAGGAACGAGTTTAACAGGGTCTCTACATGCACCACTGCTCATGAAGTATGGAGACTTCTGGAAGTGACGCATGAAGGAACCACTCAAGTCAAGGAATCAAAGATAAGCCGTCTCACTCAAGAGTACGAAGCCTTCAAGATGAAGCCAAATGAGACGATCACTCAAATGTTTACAAGATTCCTCGACATCATCAACCCGTTATCCTCGCTTGGTAAGCAGTACTCAAACCATGAGAAGATCCGCAAGCTACTCAGAGGGCTACCAAAGATTTGGAACCCTAAGGTGACAGCCATCATAGAAGGAAATGATCTCACAAGTATGTCTATGGAGACTTTGATGGGCAAGCTCATGACTCACGAGCTTGACCTCAAGGACTTCGAAGAGCCTGCTCCGAAGACCAGAGAGATCGCACTCAAAGTTCATCGACGAAAGGTTGATCACGATGAGACTGAAGACGATATCTCAGATGATGAAGACCAAGCTCTCATGGTACGTAACTTCAAGAAATTCCTTCGCTTCAATCAAAGAAAGAAGGAACCACAAGAAGACGATGAAGAAGAGCCAACCTGCTATGGTTGTAAAAAGACTGGACACGTCAGAAGAGACTGTCCGCTCTTAAAGAAAAGCAACCGGTATGAAAAGCCCTACAAGAAGAACTCATCAAAAAGGTATGCCAACACAAGCATTTGGCATGAAAGCGAAGCAAGTGACTCCGAGGAAAAAAAGAACTCTCCTCAAGACAAAGTAAATGTGTGCCTCATGGCAAATTCCACCAAGGTATCAAACGAAACTTTAGATGACTTCTCTTTTGATGAACTTGGCGATGCTTTCACCGATTTACTTGATGATCACAAAAAGGTTATCGGTAAATACAAGCATGCCAAGGACAAAATCAAAAGTCTAGAAGATGAGATACAAAGAATTTCTTTACTTCTTGATAATGTTAGAAACACATCACCCACAAATGACACTGATAAAGTATCCAAGCTTAAATTAAGCTTACATGATGCTGAAGCACGCATTGAGCAACAAACTCAAGAAATCACTACTCTCAACACGTTGCTTGCTGAAGAAAAGAGTAGACACAAGATTTCCATGACTAAGATTTATGGCTTAAATATCAAGATTGATGAACTGCAAGCTATGTCTAAAAGATTAGAAACCAAATTGGGTAAACAGGTTGTTCAACCTCAAACCCAATCACATGGGCACAACACCACTCATACTAGTCAACCACGTCATTCTCATGCAGCACATAACCATGCATTTATATACACAAACTTTCACAAACCACGTGCACGTAAGAATATTCCTCATACTCATTATACTGCACAAAGACACAACCAATATCACTCTACACATAGACAAAGTCATCATACCATACCACATCAACATGCCATGCCACGTAGACAAAATCATCATGTTATGCCACATAAGCAAAATCATCATATCATGCCACAGCATCACACTATGCCATATAGACAATCTCAGCATGCCACTCCTCACAGTCAATATCATCATGCTATGCCACACAGACATCATCATCATGCCACTCACTCTCTGCATAGTCATCATTACCATGCTAACTCTCCATATCATCCTCATCCTGTTGCTTATAGATATCATTCTCATGCTCCCAGTATAAATAAAAATGCTATCTGTACTTACTGTGGAATACATGGACACATCTCACCACAGTGTAGAGTTAGAAGATTGGTAGACAAGAAAATATATGCTTGGTTTCCAAAAACTAACTTTTCAGGACCCTCAAGAAAATGGGTACCAAAGGTCACATCTACTCTTGATGTAGGTGGACCTTCCCTCCTCAACTGAGAGTAAGTGGATTCTCGATAGTGGATGCTCGCGACATATGACGGGAGACGCAAATCTTTTTGCATCACTATCGATGAAAAGAGAAGGATACGTATCCTTCGGTAACAATCTCAAAGGGCACATAATAGGTAACGGTATCATTGGTCATCCTCCTTCTCCTGTTATAAAGGATGTCTGCCTAGTGACCGAGTTAAAGCATAACCTGCTCAGCATTATCCATCTTGCTGATCATGGATATGATATTAACTTTGGACAAAACTGTTGCTATATCTATGATAGGTCAACAGGAGACATTGCTTTTGAAGGGAAAAGAGAGGACAATATCTATATTTTCTATCTCTCTATAAATACTAACCATGCAGGTAGATGTTTATATGCCCACAAAGACGAACGACTACTTTGGCACCAGCGTCTCGGTCATGCCAACATGGATGCTATATCCAGGCTTTCTACCAAGAAGCTAGTGAGAGGATTGCCTGACATCACATTCAAAAAGGACACGGTATGTGCCGAATGTGAACTAAACAAGGCAACTAAATCCTCATTTCATTCCATCAACTCTGTAAGTACTACTAGACCCTTGCAATTACTTCATATGGATTTATTTGGTCCTAGTAGAATAGCTAGCCTTGGTGGCAAACTTTATGCTTTTGTTATTGTTGATGATTTTTCGAGATTTACTTGGGTTTTCTTTCTCGCTAATAAGAGCGACGCTATCTCTGTTTTCAAAGTTTTTGTAAATAAAGTTCAAAACGAAAAAGGCTACATGATTACTCGAATCCGAAGTGATCATGGAGGCGAATTCGTAAATTTAGATTTTGAAAGTTTTTGTAATGCAAATGGTTTTGATCATGAATTTTCTTGTCCTAGAACTCCTCAACAAAATGGTGTTGTGGAGCGGAAGAATAGGACTCTTGGCGATATGGCTAGAGTCATGTTGAATAAATTTTCTCTTCCGAAATATTTTTGGGCAGAGGCTGTAAGTACAGCATGCCACATTTTGAATAGGGTGCTTATTCGTCCCATTTCGAAGAAAACACCCTATGAGCTTTGGTTTGGGAGAACCCCAAATGTTTCTTATTTTAGAGTTTTTGGCTGCAGATGTTTTATCCTTAACACCAAAGACAACTTAGGCAAATTTGATGCCAAAGCTGACGATGGTATCTTTCTTGGTTATGCCGCCAAGAGTAAGGGATATAGAGTTTTCAATAAACGCTCACTTATTGTGGAAGAGTCAACAAATGTGACTTTTGATGAAGACAACAGTACAGCAAATACTCTTAATGATGACATTGAGCCATCAACTTCTACTCCAATGAATACTTCAACCGAAACTAATTCTCTGGAGGGTTTGCCTAAGAAATTCTCTTTCAAACCTTCTCATCCAGAAAATTTAGTCATAGGTGAAGTTTCACGTGGAGTTACTACTAGATCATCATTAAGAGACTCTGTTGCTAGCACTGCCTTCATTTCACAAGTAGAGCCTAAAAACATTTCTGAAGCTTTTACTGATGAATTTTGGATCTCTGCTATGCAAGAAGAACTCAACCAATTTGAGAGAAGCCAAGTATGGGAACTAGTTCCTAAGCCGGCTAATCACTCAATAATTGGTACCAAATGGGTGTTTAGAAACAAAGTAAATGAAGATGGTTCAGTCACACGTAACAAAGCTCGTCTAGTAGCTCAAGGATACAATCAAGAGGAAGGTATCGACTACGATGAGACATATGCTCCTGTTGCTAGACTAGAATCCATTCGGATGCTTTGTGCTTTTGCCAATCATCAGAACTTTAAATTATTTCAAATGGATGTTAAAAGTGCTTTCTTGAATGGCTTTATTAAGGAGGAAGTTTATGTCAAACAACCCCCTGGCTTTGAAAATCACAAATTTCCCGACCACGTGTTCAAGCTAAAGAAAGCGCTTTATGGCCTTAAACAAGCCCC
This sequence comes from Iris pallida, assembly GCA_029216955.1. Classification (NCBI taxonomy): domain Eukaryota; kingdom Viridiplantae; phylum Streptophyta; class Magnoliopsida; order Asparagales; family Iridaceae; genus Iris; species Iris pallida. The sequence continues at coordinate 2,710,578 of JANAVB010035620.1, forward strand.
CAGAGCTTGGTATGAAAGGCTAAGCAGCTTCTTGCTTGAGAAAGGTTTTTCTAAAGGGAAAATTGACACTACACTGTTTATCAAATCTTTCAAAGACACCATTCTATTAATTCAGATTTATGTTGATGATATTATTTTTGGGTCTACTGATGAAACTCTTTGTCAAGAATTTGCCAAGTGTATGCAGACGGAATTTGAGATGAGCATGATGGGAGAGCTCAACTACTTTCTTGGTCTGCAAGTAAAACAACTGGCTAATGGAACTTTCATCTGCCAATCAAAGTACACCAAGGACATGCTGAAGAAGTTCGATCTTGACAACATCAAACCAATCAGCACGCCAATGGCCACTTCAACCAAACTCGAACCAGATAAGAGCGGCAAACCTGTTGATCAACGTAAGTATCGAGGTATGATAGGCAGCTTACTTTATTTAACTGCTAGTCGTCCCGATATCATGTTCAGTGTTTGCCTATGTGCTAGATATCAAGCTAATCCTAAGGAATCACACATGACCGCAGTTAAGCGTATCTTTAGATACCTTAAGGGTACGGTTACAGTAGGCCTATGGTATCCCAAGTCAACATCATTTGATCTTATTGGTTACTCTGATGCTGACTTCGCTGGATGCAAGGTCGACCGTAAAAGTACGAGCGGCACGTGTCATTTATTAGGAAAAGCTTTAGTCTCCTGGTTTAGCAAGAAACAGAACTCTGTTGCACTATCCACAACAGAAGCTGAATACATAGCAGCTGGGCGTTGTTGTGCACAAATTCTGTGGATAAAGCAAACCCTGGAAGACTATAAGTTATCTTTCATGCATATTCCTATATTCTGTGACAATACTAGTGCCATCAATTTGACTAAGAACCCTGTATGCCACTCACGCACTAAACACATTGAGATCAGACACCACTTTTTGCGTGATCATCAGCAAAATGGCACGATTAACTTAGAATTTATTGACACTGATCATCAGCTGGCAGATTTCTTTACTAAGCCACTATCCGAAGAGCGTTTCAATTTTCTTTGTCGTGAACTTGGAATCTTAGATGAAGCAGTCATAAATTGAAACTCACCTGCGTAAATATCGAGTATATTGTGATTCGTTTACGAAGAATTTGGTATGGATACAAGCCGAAAGGGTCCTTCTGACAACAAGGCGTAAAAGCCTAAGCGACACGGTGCACTAGTCCTCAGGACTACCGCTAGCTGGGATCCGGCCCCTGCAGCTAACCCATGGCAAATTTGGACTATTGAACCACAATATATATCCTTATTTATTATATGGCTCGTTTCGATTTAATATTGCCTAATTGATATTTTCTAAAAATTCATTCTGTTTTCTGTGTACCTCTCCTTCTCTATCTATTCTATTCTCTTTGGTGTCCTCAACTTTCTTTTGTTTAACTCTTAAATCTTTTTCTTTGTTATCATTTCTTGTTATTCTTCAACTTTTGTTTTCATTTTAACCTTTGTTCTGTTCTGGACCAATGATCCAGAACTCGGGCCGAACTCTGCTCCTATCCGAGTTCGGGCCGAGTTTGGTCCCTTGGTTCCAGGGTCGGGATCTGGCTCTGCCGTTGGATCTATTCTAATCCAATGGTCAATATTTCACCCGACCAAAGACAAAACCCTACTTTATGTCGGGATTCTTTCTCTCTCCTTCACTATTACCACCTTTTCTCACCTATACACACTCTTTCCTTGAAACCCTAACCCTAGTTTTTGATCTAGAGTGCCTCATTGCTTCTCAAATCAAGAAAAAGGTGTCTCCTCTCCATTCTCCTCCATTGTTCTTTACCTGTTTGAGGTACCATTTTTTTTTAAAAAATCTTTTAATGGCTCCTTGCTTGTTCAATCGTGGGAAGAGGATTCGAGTTGAGAGTATTTCCTCTTCGGATTCTCCTCCATCAATTGAACAAATCATTGAACAACTTCAACCACCTCACCCTTTGTTCAATCCACCTCGTCCTCAACATCCTTCCACTTATGACAATAGACTTTTTGTCTCACTTGATGCATCAAACAACTGGTTTAGTGACTTTCGGAATCGTCAGGTATTCACAGGACATCCTATCAATTTTTCCATATTCTCTCAATATGATTCTTTATTCCATGACCTCTATATTGATGAACTAGTCACTACATCTTCTGCTATTTATCGTCATGCCGTTCAAATGTTCTACTGCAACTTAACCTTTGATGACCTTCGTATTTATTCACGAGTTGCTGGTATCGATATCTCGTTTGATGACTTTGAACTAGCCGAATATCTTGATCTTCTTGAGCCAAGTTCTTGGGAAAGGCTTGTTGATGCTCGCTCGTTCCGTTTTCCCAACGGACTTTCACTTGAAAGCTTCAAGGACGATTTGTGCACTCCATACACACGTCCTCGAAAGCTCATGACGAAATATCTCAACCCATATTTTTCTGATCTTCATTGGATCATCTCTAATACCATTCTACCCAAGATCGGTTCCCCTGATGAAATCACTTATCTTGACATTTCTGCTCTTTATCATCTTCACTTTGGAATTCATTTCAATCTTCCACGTACTATGATGGACTGGATGATTCGCTGTAGGAGGAAACCACGAGCTTTGGTTTATCCTCTGTATCTTCCTATGATCTTTCGTGCTTTTTGTATACCACTTGATGCTTGTCCGTTCCTGCCGGCACCTACCTTTCTATCTAAGGTACGATGCCTTCAGCCTGTTGCTACTACTGAGTTGTCTGCTGATGAGGAGCCTGACGCCCCTCCGCTCGGTCAGACTGCACCTCCTGCCAACCTGGATTCGCTTCAGACTATGCTTCGCGATCGTTTTGCTATTGAGGATGATCGCTGGACGCAGCAGGATTACCGTACCACTCTGCAGATTAGTGCCCTTGGGAACTCTCTGCATGATATACGGTATTCGCTTGCTCGTCATCCTGTTTTGCATATGCCTATTGAGCGGGATCCACATCGCTCGGGTCATCATCTAGACGATCCGTGGGTCATGCAGTATATGGATCCAGATGATACTTTTGTGGATCTTCAGATGTTCCAGGACCTTTTCGTTGGCCCTTTCCCTGGTCCTTCAGATGTTCCAGGACCTTCTGGTGCTCCGTGATGGAGACTGGCTTGTTATGCTGCTGCCACTGATGATGGTCTTAGTTGCTTTATGTTTTTAGTTATTTAGTTATGAATTTATGTACTGGATTTTTATCTTAGAACCCTGATAATGTGTTTGACATTCTGGTTGGTGGATATCATTTTATGCTATTTCTCGTAGTTTCTTTTATGCCAATGCACTCTCTTGTCTAGTATTATATTTTTTTCTCTTGGTGTGGTTGCATTACTATTCATTGCTTATTTATATTGCTAACTGCCAAAAGGGGGAGAAACATATGTATATTTGTGTGCTGGCTTATTTTGGGAAACTATTACAGGTTCTATGCAGGTTCTATGCATTCATCTGTGTATATCTGTGCTCGTTCTGGAAATATGTTATCTATCAGGTTACAAGGTATATGCACTGTTTACGGGGGAGAGCTACTACTTCTAGCTCGGAACCGTTCACTGATTACGGGGGAGCTATCTGATTCTAGCTCTGCATCAGTTATGGGGGAGCTATGTTGTAATCAACTGTGTCAAGGTATGAATATTGAAATATACATATATTATTTTGTCAATTATCAATATGGGGGAGATTGTTGACACAAAGTCACAGTCAACCAAATATTGACTACATTGACTAAATAATATCTGTATAAATTCAATAGGACACACGATGTCTGCTTTCAGTTCGGGACAAACGACAGCTCAGTTTTCGACTCTCAGTATATTTTCGAGTCTGTACTTTTACATTTCTTTGAGTCTAGAAGTATGTACTCTGAGTTATGCTGAGCTCTTGGAACTTGGTCTACAAGCCTACCCAAAATCCCAAGCTCCACCAAAACAAAATTGCCTACAAGTCCCACTTAGAATCACTCTGTGCTCTGGAGACAGAGTTCGGGCCGAACTCTGCCTCCACACAGAGTTCGGGCCGAACTCTGTCCCCTAGAAATCAGGAACCCTAATTTTAGGGTTAGCTGGTTGCTAGCTGTCCAACGGCCAAATTTTTGAATTCTCCTACCCAAATTCTGGCCGAATTCTGCCTCAAAAATCAGTATAAATAGGGCATGAATTCTCTCATTTTGAATCACTCAATCTTCTCTTCTCTTCTCTCCTACAAGCTCTATAAGCCATACCCTTCCCATCT